>BLSH010243702.1:3152-38704 GCA_018402905.1 Glandirana rugosa
GGGAGGCCCTTCGACGGACCGGGACGTAGACAGTATTTCTTCTAGCGTCACACCTGAGAAGGAAGAGGGTCGCAGGGCGGGGAGAGGAGGATACAGTCGGGGGAGGAGGGAGGAGGGACGTGAGAGGGGCGTCATGTCTCCAATCCCCTCCCTTTGTCTCGTGTCACAAGGAGGGAGGGGGAGGGAAGACATGACGTTTCTTAATACCCTCTACATCAGGTGTCCTCCCCGCCCTAACGGAAGTTTTACTTACCCGTCTCTCACATTACCGGCTCTGTACTGCGGGGAGAGTGCAGGGAGGAGGGAGGAGGGGGCTGACATAGGAGGAGAGGGGCGGGACGCTGGGAGAAGGAAGAGTCCACACTGCGATCTTCTTTATGACAGATGCAGGGCCAGGCAGCTTCCCGGAGGGCGGCGGCTGCTAGATGAGAAGAGCCCTCCTCCTCTGAGTTTCATACACAGGACAGATCGGCTCTTCTCATCTAGCAGCCGCCGCCCTCCGAGAAGCTGCCTGGCTGTGATCAGCCCTGAAAAAGTGAAGAGGAGTGAAGGGAGAACTTTTACAGTTCTGCGCCTCCTCCCTGCGGCGCCTGGGTGCACTGCACCCCGCGCACCCGCCCAGGATCGGCCCTGGACAGCGCTGCATATATTACATCACCCGCAGCTCCATCTGCTACCCTTGAGATGAGTCCCTTCATGCATGGTACCAGACAGCAGCCTACGCATAATAATACTGACAGTACCACCGCAACCGCGGTGGTCAAGAACTTGCCCCACTTGCCAAACCAACGTTCCATCCATCCGGTGAAGAGGTCCTCAATCCCGCTATTTTCTGCCAGCTCTTGAGACAGCATCTCCAAGCCCTTCAATGCTCGGGAGACACTGCCATCTGGGGCAGTATTATTAGGGATAAATGTGCAACACATGGTGCCAAACATTATACAGACCCCTCCCCTCTTGGCCAGGAGCATTTCCAAGGAGATTCTGTTCTGCCAGGCTGTCAGTGAGGTGGCATCAAGCTGCTCGGCAAGGCCCTTGACCGCATCTCGTGTGCAGCCAACAAAGCACTGTTGATTGTAATATATAGTCTATCCAATCAGTATTTTTATTTACAGATATAAACAAAAAATTGATTAAATGCTGTGCCTTGGTCTGAGCTAATTTGCAGGGGTATTCCCCACCTGGGAATGATCTCCCTGGTCAGGATTCCCACCACCGTTTTGGCATCTTCCCTTTTGGTTGGAAACATTTCCGGCCATCGGGAGAACATGTCAACAATCACACATGCTGGTTGTTGTCCCCCTTTCTGTTGTGTGATGTGAGTAAAGTCAATTTGGAGGTGTGTGAACGGGGTTATGGGGTAAGATAGATGTTGATGTGTTACATGGTGTGGGTTATTAGGATTGTTTCTTATGCATGTAATACATCTCTTTACATAACTTTCCACCATCTCTTTTGCACTTGTAATGTAGAAATCTTTTAATAGCTGTGTCAGGGTACATTTCCATCCCAAATGTCCCACCCCATGGTAATGTGCAATGTATATCGGTGCACTGCATCATGCATGGCCTCCCCTCTTTGCAGATTAATCCAGATTTTGGATTCTTCTGCAAAACAGGATAACACCAGTCTTCCAGCTCTGCTGGAGATGCAGATTGTTGGAGGTCTGCAATTAACTGTGCTTCTCCGGGGAGAATGGGAACCAGACTGGGCATCTGTTCCCCTCTTTGGGATTGTGCAGCCTTCTTTTGCTTCCTGATTAGCTAAAGCATTTCCTTTGCTAACATCATCTATCCCATGGGTATGTGCCTTACAGTGTCATCAATAAGATACATGACAAGGGGGGTGGTCTCTCCTTCCAGGATGTGAATCCCTTTATTTAAAAGAAAAGATGTTCCTCCATTCACAACACTCACTCACATAGATTTGTTTTCTAGTCTAATGATTTTTGGGGATGCTCTGTTACCCTCGGGGATATTAGGGTCTGGATGTTTGCTTACTGACTTTAACAGCGGTAGGTGCGGTTAAGAGTGCCTGGTAAGGTCCTTCCGTTTTTCCTTTTTGTGCACCTTTATCCAGATCCAATCTCCTGATTCCACAAGAATGGGTCTTTCACCTTCTAATGCGATACCTGGGGATGAACAAAACTGCTAGACAGAAGTGGATTAGAATCTGAGCCTAACCACAGGGTACCTTCCCTTGTACCACCTTGTGTTTCCACTTTTGTTCCCTTTGTTTCAGGGGATATTGCCTTTTGTGTGGGCGGAAGGAACCTTTGGAGTTATGATTACTACATCTGCAGTTTTCATCAAACCAATATCACTTTTGCTTGCTAATCAGAGCGTCAGGGGCAGAGTGGCCAGTTCTTCCCTTCTACCTCTGTCAGCAATATGTCCAATCATTTATCCTCCTTCCACACAAAACGTTCCGATATATTCAACACCTCTTGTTATACATCTATAACCTGTATTCCCACCCTCTGCAATTCTCCAGGCATCATTCCCATCACACCATGCCCAAGACTTCCCCGTGGGTCGCCTGAGTGAGGTGCGGGGACAACAAAACTTGCTGCCTGTAAAATTTCCTAAGGGTGGGACCACATATCACACTCATATTGATGTTACTATGTCAATGACTGGTTCAATTCCATACAGATCTAGTTTCTTCTATATTAACAAACAACTCATAAAACAATCATTAATCCTGTATTTTAAAATATCACACTTCATTACATTTATTACTTAAACCAATTTATAACATATACAGACATTTATCTCCTATGATCATTCAATATTGTCCCATCACATACTTTTAAGTAAAGGTGTTCTAGCCTGGTCTTGTTAAAATAACTTTCACCGAAAGGTAAATTTGTTTTTTGTTCAGTGGGTGGAGCTTTTCCCTTTCCACACCCAATAGGCTGGACCGGAGAACTAAACATTTAAATAATTATAATAATCATGGCTGCTTTTTAGGAATTTAAAGGGTGTCGACTGAATTCAGCCTTTTCTTTGTTTAAACTGAATCCTAGAGTTACAAAGCTAAAAACTAACCATTTCAACTGGGATTGTATCTTTGAATTAAACATTTCCCTTGGTCTTATATATCACCCACATTTAAACATTAAATTTAACAGTATATTGCTTATTTCTTAGATGTTTAGAACTTTTCTGCTTCACAGACAGGCACAATCTTTTAAGGGGGGGTTACATATAGTGGAATGTCTGTCTCTTTATCTGTTTCCTGACTTTATTTATACAGACACGCAGACCATGTAAAGGGAGGGGAGGAATCTGCAAATGAAAGCATTCTCATCTCTGAGTCCCAAATACTTTCTTATATAGGATGACCCTCAAACATCAGTAACAAAACTTATTTTACAAATCATACTAAGCATTACCTATCTCTCTTAAGGTAACCTTGTCATTTTATATAGACAATACAAACAAGTACCATGTCCATTAGTTAGCTTCAAACAATTTGGACATACACATAACAATCAATATTCAAACAAATCTCATTACTCTAAAATTTTTACAATCCAGAGACCAATGCTGTTTACTATTGCAAATTAAGGCTTCCTGAAGATACAACAGTTTCATTTGTATATCAGTCTCTCGCCCAATTTATCAAACAAAAACAAAATCGCAAGCCGGTGTCCGGTCAACACCAAAACAAAAATCTGCTTGCACCTGATCACCTAAAAGCACCTCAAATAAGCCAGCTAAGTATCTGATACATTTCCTACGCTTTCTGAATGTACTATGGCTCACAATACAAGTACACAACATTAAACCCAGCACAAACAGTCTAGCACAATTCTGCATCATTTTTGTATCTCTTATTCGCACAAATCGACCCCACTTACTCCTGGTACCAAATCTCTTATCACGTGATTATGTTCGATATGTGCAAAGAGAGATCACACATGTTATAGTAGTTATTTTATAGCTGGACAAAAATTAATACATTACTACATTTCACAGACAGACCCTCACAAAGGATCTGATGAAGGAAGAAGGGGGGGGGGGGTTTGAGGGGGATCCTGCAAGTCTGCGTTTCTCCCTTCTCTTTTTTTTTCTAACACAGACATGTAGACAAATATTTCTCACGTAAACTTACAAAGACTTTCTGACAAAAGCTTCTATCTTTCTCACTCTTTTACAACTGTCTTTTCATTTCATCACTTAATCTACAGAACGAAATGCATTTAACCTCTTGGCACTGTTTTTACTAGTCCCCAACCATTGTCATTAATGCCTAACAAAATTCCAGTCTTACAGTCGGGACATGACATGTCAGTTGTAATGTAGACAGTTAACCCTATTGTTCTAGAGAACGCTCACAGTGCTCGGCTGCCACTCTAAGTTGCCTCAGGGTGCGCTTTCCATAAATGTGAGCTGGTCACTGAGTACTTCAGTCAAACTGACAGTACGGAGCGAGTTCGAATGGCACGTGACCACTTGTCACTCTCAACAAAGGATAGAACAGTCTACAGTATGTCACAGTTCAGTATACAGGTATATAATACTTATTCACATTGACATCAGTAGCGTTTGTCCAGTCTTACCACCTGGACTTTATACCACACAAACAGATTATCTTATACTTCTACGCGACAGTAAAGAAAAGCAAAGTAGCAGGATCACCCAAGACAGACTGACAATTATCAAAGTACACTATGTCATACACAGTACTTTTCTGAGTCTCCCGGAGACTCTTTCCCATTAAATAAGCCACTACCCGGAGTGCGTAATTTCATATAATGGCTGCTCCTGGAGCAAGCCGCAGTTCCCCAATATTAAGTCTCCGGAGACTTATTATGGCCACTTCCCGGAGTGCGCCATATTTCAGAGATCGGAACAAAGTCAGAGCCCGAGAACACCGGATACATAAACAAAATTGTGTATACCTTACCCCGGGGTCAAGAAGGGATGGCTCTCCGATCTCTGTGGGACCTCCACTTGTTAGGAACTGCTATGATAACCCTCGGCTATCATCTCTCTGTCAGTCTGTCTTGAGTTCAGACGTCCAATGAGAGACTGAATTCACCCGAATGAAAGGAATGCAGGCAGACACACAAGTATATGGTGAAAACAATCTCTGGTTTTACTGGTATAAAAATGGGCGTTTATATACAATTCATACAAAGGGAGGCGTATATTACACAAAGAAAAAATTGCCTTGTCAGCAGTTATCTATACATTATGTCCTTAATTCAAGAATAACATAACATGTTAAAATATGATTACTCAGCTACAAGGTTACAAACAGTCAATCTAGACAGGATGTACTGTAGGATAAAATAACATGTTATGATGTAGCAAGTTACAAGGGAGGATGTATTGCCGGATAAGATAGCATGTTATGACGTGATTACTCAGAAGTGATCCCCACAGGGTCAGACAGTGAGTTAAAGGACAGGATATGTTGTGTGCCGAGACAAAAGCCTTGTCAGCATAAACTTCTTGCTAATATTAAAGCAGCATTTTTCTTTATACAACAAACAATATGGAGTAACTAAGGATAATAGGTTCCCTACCCTTTATAAAGAGCTTTAGGGACAAGATTAAGACTTTTCAGAATACGGTTTAATAATGAAAAGGTCAGGTTTGGTGCAGTAAAATACTTACAGAAAAATTATGTTACAAAGCAATAAGAGATATAATATACAGCAGCAAAGAGATAAAACAGAATGGAAGGGGAAAGTTACTTGCATTTAAATGTCTGTGATCAATCAGAGATTCGTTGATGAGTCCACGGGTTCTCGGTTGTTCGTTCTTTGATGGTAAGGTGAGAACTCCCACTATCCATTCTATTCCCTTTTTCTCTAAAGGCTAGGGGGTGGGGCCATATACCCCTGATCACTCACATGAGTAAGGAGAGCCCGTGGGCTGTCCAGGGCGGACCGTAGAATAACAATCTTTCCCTAATATGCAATTTGCAGTATAAAAACCATATCTCGGGATGCAATTATCGTGCAAACCTCACATTCAGAAATTTAAGTTCACCAGGCACAGTGCATCAAAACAAGCCCAACAAGAGGCTTGTCGCTTTCTGTGACCCTGGGAAGAGGATAAACTGTCAGTGGCTTCCCGTACGATCAAATTCATTGAAGTTTCATTGGCCCATTTGCCTTGCTGGAGACCCAGGCTCCCTTCAAGGAATGAGTTGTTCTCCCTAGCAACACTGTTGGGCCCACAGGCAGGTTGTGATGGGCGAGTACCCAGCGGCTGTAACCACCTGGATCACATGGCAGCTTCTGGGTGCCCACCTGATCACAAGACACTTCTGTTCAGAGGCGGCATAGGTTAACCAAGGGGGTGCCTTCCTGCCTAGGTAGAGGATGATAAAGAGAAAAAGGAAAAAAAAAATGGGGGAAAGAAAATTGGGACTTTAAATGAAGCCATGGCCTGGTAAGGCCGTCCGTTTCCATCCCTGCCTTGTAAAGGAAACTAATTTTGCAGTGTTGCAAAATTTGGGAAGAGTGGGACTTTAATTGAAGCACATGAGGGATACACAATAGACTGATGGAGATGTTCACAGAAATTTAATTTGTGGATATAAATACACTGATGCATATAGTCAAACATTACATGATAAAATATCAATCATAAACGACAATACAAATTAATAACAATGGATACAACTTTGTTAAGCTCAGTACATTGCCCCCATCCATCAGGTATTTAATGTGCAGACTGGTAAAAATATACACAGACAGGTCTGCGTGGCCAAGGACCTCGTTGTTCCTATTGAGGTTTGGTGTATAAAACACATAAAAGGTTAAGTCCACGGCAGCTTTTAGCTCGACGTACGTTTCGTGGCTTGGAGCCACTCGTCAGGAGCAGGCTCGTGGTGGGTCTAAAAAAATGAATATAGGATCAGCAATTGACAATGTAAAAACATTGGGGGTATGAATCCCTCCACAAACTGCGCATGCAACTTACAACACTCATATGATGGTGATGCACAATCAGAGCCAAGGGCCCATCCAGGGCCATCCGGGCCGGGAGCTGTGACAGGGGGCATGATGGCAGCAGCCCACAGTCGGCATCACCCCAGGTGGATGAGAGCGTCCTGGTGATATGGAGACCCATACCTGAAGTATGGGATAATAGTGTGCTGTGGGAGAGTTGGATTAAATGAACAACCGTTGAGTGGGTGTGTGCATGGGAGATCAAGAAGGAAAAGAAGGAAATGGAGCTGAATCAAGGGAAGGGAGCTGAAGAAAAGACAAGATATGGAACAGAAACCTGTGAAGTGGAGAGGTGAATAGAATCCAAGAAACCAGATGAATGGAGGAGGGATAGAGAAGAAAGGGAGAGAAAGAAGGTGGGTAAGGACTAGGGAGGAAAAGGATAGATGAAAAATAGATAGACAACCAGACCAATGGGTGATCAATTTGAAAAGTGACAATGAATGAACGTGAGTGTTACCTGTAAACGTGAGGCATGGTCATCCATGATAACACATGCATGCCAGTGTATTGTGTGCAGGACGCCAAGATCCACCAAGGGGGATGCCTAAATAGGCGTCGCCAACTGCCCACCCACCAACATCACGCATGCGGAAGCAAGAGTCGGGCGGGGAGGCGCCAAGCGGTGGACCGCCCGGCGCACAGCATCCCACCCGCCCACAACGTCCGCGAGCGTGGTTGACCCAGCCGGTACAGCATCACAAGGACTCCGAACAGATAGCATGTGTGACGTGGAGATGAACCCGCTCCCCCGTGCGACATACAGTGCACGGAGGTAGAGGGAGCCGCCAGTGCGCATCGCAGCTCCCGGACCGACAGGATCCAAGACGCGCCCAAAGGCCCCAACAGCTCACACCACTGAGGTGCAAGAGCAGCAACAGATAGCAGTGGAAAGGATAGTTTATATACATATAACTCCAGTAAAGACATTGGCAATGTGAACAGTTACACTAAGGGAGGTACCATAGGCCAATAACGGGCAGCACTGTGTATAGGATTTAAAGAATATAGACCCTGCGTGTGCTTCCATCCCTATTGAATAGGTAGAGGATAAGATATTTCTCTTCTGTCTCATCCCTATGGCCCAGGGCTGCACCTGACCCAAAGGTATTGGCACCAGTATGTGCCAGGACCGGACCGGGGGTTTTCAGGGTCCGTGTCTCAGGTGCACCAGCCAATACCTTTGTCAGGAGGACACGGTCCTCCTTACACACTGGCATTAAGGGTCCCATGTCCGTTGGTGCTCAGGTTGGTTGGTCAGTCACAGGTTGAGCTGGGCTCCTATAGTGGCAGTCCCGCATCCTATTGTAGCCAGCTGTACTCAGGAATGACACAACCAGTATATGTTGGCTTGAGGAGTAGGCCAGGCCATGCTAGCCTCAAACTTCCCATTTCCTAACCTCTGGGTGTTTTCTCCTCCCTGCTGTTCCCAGTACTGAACAGATGACAGGCTCATCTGACCATTATTAGGGGGAGCTGTCAGAGAGGGCCCTGCCAGGTTGTTCAAGGCTGCCGACAGGAGCACCAGGTGCTCCACCCAGACAGGGCCAATCCCTTTCAGGTCCCTCAAGCAGGTCACTTCCCAAGGTTCCATCACACCCCGTAAGTCAGTCTGGACCTCTGGAGAAGTGAATGGTGCATTCTCAACCCCAGGTAGCATTGCGGTCAAGGCAAGCAAGCCACATGTGGTGATGAAGGCTGACTCATCCTGAGCCTTCGGTGTTGGAGGGGTTGGTCCACGCCCCCTGCTCAGGTCAATGATAGTGAGACAGCAGGCATCTGCTAGCTGCTCTGGCACTTCAAGGTTCCTGGGCATGGGGGAGGCCACAACCAAAGGGCGGGCATTCAGCAGTGTAAGGCCTCTGGGAAGCCTGGTCGTCTGACTTCTTTTAGGGACCAAGACGACAGGGGGTGTCCAGGCTGTCCGAGCTTCTTGAATGACCGCTAACTGCAGTATTCCCTCAGTCTCCTTTGTCCTGCCTGTCTGCACTACTTGTGAGACCAGGTGGATAGCAGGGGTGAGGGGAGGATACACCCTGCTGCCCACCCTGTGGACGCCATGGTGTGCCCTCCCTGGGTTTCCCATGACCCTGACATGACATGCGCTAACCACTGCCAGCATTGCAGGTACCTGGAGGGAGAAGGGTACTGGTAGCTGATGGCCTAAGCCCACTCCCTGAGTGTCAGCTACCTCACCTAACAGGGCACCTATCTCTTTCCCTTCAGGTGTACTGTCTCTGGCCATTCTGATTTCACCTGTATCCTCACAGACCAGATCAGGTGACCCCTTCAACCCATGCCTCTTAGGTTGACTGGACACAGTGAGCAGTGGTTTAACCCTTCCAGTAGGGATGGGCCGAACACCCCCAGTTCAGTTCGCACCAGAACTTGCGAACAGGCAAAAGATTTGTGCGAACACGCAAACGCTGTTAAAATCAATGAGTCTCAAACATGAAAAATCAAAAGTGCTAATTTTAACCACCTCCCACCCGACCACTGTACATATACTGCCGGATGGGTGCCTCACTGTTCTAAGTGGACGTTCAGGAACATCCCTCAGAATGAGTGCTCGCAGCACAGCCACAAGGCACGCTGCGACTCGATCCTGTTATCATTATGATCACAGGACCCGGCCGAGCAGAGATCGGGATATGGGCGCTGTGATTGGCCCTCTAATCACGTGACGGCTGTGTCCAATCACAGCCGTCACAATGTAAACAGAGGCGCGTGTCTCTGTGACAGTTCTCCCCCCGCCGAGCTCAGTGAGAGCTTCTCTGTGACAGTTCTCCCCCCGCCAAGCTCAGAGAGAGTTCAGGGCAGGGGGGAGAGGGGGAATCTGCAGCTCTGCGATAGCTCTCTGTATGAAGATGATTTTATACAGAGAGCTGTCACAGATTGCCTCACACATAGTACACCAGGCACCACTGATACTCCTGTCCCCATACATATGTCAGCGTCCCCACAAAACATCTGTACCAGTCCCCAAAACATCTGTATGTCCCCCATCACATCAGTCACCATGCACAACACATCTGTCTGTCCCCATCACATCTGTCACAGTCCCCAAAACATCTGTATGTCCCCGTCATATCTGTCACAGTGCACAAAACATCCGTCTGTCCCCCATCACCACCAACACAAAATAAACCCTGATTTGGGTTATTTTTAACAAAGATATATAGCAGTATCATTTTTGGTCAAAATGTATGAAGAGAAATTACTTATTTGCAAAATTTTATAACAGCAACAAAGAAAAATGCCTTTTTTCATTTGTGGCGTAAAAAATAAAAACCTCAGTGGTGATTAAATACCACCAAAAGAAAGTTCTATTTGTGCGAAAAAAATTATAAAAATTTCATTTGGGTACAGTGTTGCATGACCGCGCAATTGTCATTCAAATGCGACAGCGTTGAAAGCTGAAAATCGGTCTGGGAAGGAGGGGGGTGAAAGTGCCCAGTATTGAAGAGGTTAAAGGCTTATATGCAAGTTATTGCCATAGAAAGTTTATGGGGACCCGGGTCCTGCCCTAGGGGACATGTATCAATGCAAAAAAAAAGTTTTTAAATCAATCGTTTTTTCAGGAGCAGTGATTTTAATAATGCTTAAAGTGAAACAATAAAAATGAAATATTCCTTTAAATATCGTGGCTGGGGGTCCCCTTGGTCTGCCTGTAAAAGGGCGCACATCAGTGATGATTAGAACATAGCCAGAGCAAAATGAAATTTCCAAAGGAAAAAATTTAATTTATTATCGTGGCTGTAATGTATCGCCGGTTCCCGGCAATATAGATAAAATCACTGAAAAAGCATTGCGTTGAACACCCCCACCCCCCCCCCCCCCCAGTCCATACCAGGCCCCTCAGGTCAGGATTCTAAGGGGAACCCCGCTCCGAAATTGAAAAAAAAAAATTTGCGTAGGGTTCCCCCACAAAGTCTATAACAGACCCTTCAGGTTTGGCATGTATTTTAAGGGGAACCCCACCCAAAATAGAAAAAAAATTGCATAGGGCCCCCCCCAAAGTCCGTACCAGGCCCTTCAGGTCTGGTATGGATTTTAAGGGGAACCCCGCGCCAAATAAAAAAAAATGGCATGTGGTCCCCCCAGAATCCAAACCAGACCCTTATACAAGCACGCATCCCTGGCATGGGACAAGCGAGCGCCCCTCTCTCCGAACCATACCAGGCCACATGCCCTCAACAACATGCCCCCATGTTGATGGGGAGAAGGGCCTCATCCCCACAACCCTTGACGATGGTTGTGGGGGTCTGCGGGAGGGGGCTTATTGGAATCTGGAAGAAGACCAAAAGAAGAAGCAGAAGACCAGAAGAAGGATCGGGGCAGGAGAAGATGGAGGAAGAAAGAAAAGCTATTTTACCCAATAAATGGCTTGTCAAAAACGGCCATACCTATTCACATGGGGAGGGTCGGGATCTGGGGGCCCCCTTATTATTTTTTAATTTTGGCACGGGGTTCCCCTTAAAATCCATATCAGACCTGAAGGGCCTGGTACGGACTTTGGGGGGGAACCCCATGTCATATTTTAAAAAAAAGTTTGGCGCGGGGTTCCCCTTAAAATCTATAACAGATCTGAAGGCACTGGTACGGACTTTGGGGGAGACCCCTACGCATTTTTTTTTATTTTGGGCGGGGTTCCCCTTAAAATCCATACCAGACCTGAAGGGCCTGGTACGGACTTTGGGGGGAACCCTACACAATTTTTTTTTTATTATTTTGGTGCGGGCCCTGTTGTTGTAAATTAGTTTAAAAATTGTGATGACATACCCCAGTCAAACAGGTGCTGAAAAATTGGGCCTTGGGTGTTGGCGGTGCCAGAACACTGTAACCCCTTGCAGTTATTTTTGTTGTGTGCAGGAAGGGGCCCTGCTGTTGTAAATTAGTTTAAAAATTGTGATGACATGCCCCAGTCAAACAGGTGCTGAAAAATTGGGCCTTGAGTGTTGGCGGTGCCAGAACACTGTAACCCCTTGCAGTTACTCTTGTTGGGCGCAAGAACAACTGCTGTTGTACATTAGTTTAACCACTTAAGGCCCGGAGCCCTTTACAAGTTAAAATCAGTTTTTTTGCTAGAAAATTACTTAGAACCCCCAAACATTATATATTTTTTTCAAACACCCTAGAGAATAAAATTGCTATTGTTGCAATACTTTTTGTCACACGGTATTTGCGCAGCGGTCTTTCAGGCGTAATTTTTTTGGAAAAAAAAAATCACTTTTTTGAGTTAAAAAATAAGACAACAGTAAAGTTAGCCCAATTTTTTTGTATATTGTGAAAGTGGATGTTATGCTGAGTAAATAGATACCATACAAGTTACGGTTGAAAATTGCACATACTTGCGGAATGGCGACAAATTCCGGTACTTAAAAATCTCCATTGGCGACGCTTTAAAAAATGTTAACGGTTACCAGGTTAGAGGTGCAGAGGAGGGCTTTTGCTAGAATTATTGCTCACACTCTGGCGATCGCGGTGATACCTCACATGTGTGGTTTGAACACCGTTTTCCTATTTGGGCGTGACTTACGTATGCGTTTTCTTTGTTGCGCGAGCTCGCGGGGACGGTGGTGATTTAAAAAATTTTTTTTTACATTTTTTTATTTATTTTTTTTAATTTTTTTTTTAAAACTGTTTGTTAAAAAAAAATCTTATCATTTTTATTGCTATCACAAGGAATATAAACATCCCTTGTGATAGTAATATATGGTGACAGGTACTCTTTATGGAGGCATGGGGGGTCTAAAAGACCCCCATCCCTCCTTTGCACTTCACAGTATTCAGATAAGCAAAACAGCGATTCTGAATACTGTAATTTTTTTAAAAACCGGGGCTGTTTGCCGCCGAGTAAACCGGAAATGACTTTGTGACGTCGCTTCCGAAAATATACGAAGGAGTCCCAATTGAAGCCGATTCTGGCTTCCACAGGGACTCCACACAGCGGCCAAAAGCATTGGATCGGAGCAGGCTATACCCCGATACATCCACTTAAAGCTGCCGCCGTTCATAAACGCGATTTGCGTTAAGTGGTTAAAAATTGTGATGACATGCTCCAATCGAACAGGTAGTGAAAAATTGGGCCTTGGGTGTTGGTGGTGCCCTGCTGTTGTAAATTAGTTGAACCGCTTAAGGCCCGGAGCCCTTTTTTACACTTGTTGTTTACAAGCTAAAATCATTTTTTTTGCTAGAAAATTACTTAGAACCCCCAAACATTATATTTTTTTATTCAAACACCCTAGAAAATAAAATGGTGATCGTTACAATACTTTTTGTCACACAGTATTTGTGCAGCGGTCGTTCAAGCGCAATTTTTTTGGAAAAAATTCATTTTTTTGAATTAAAAAATAAAACAGTAAAGTTAGTCCAATTTTGTTGTATATTATGAAAGAGGATGTTACACCGAGTAAAAAGATACCATGCATGTTACAGTTGAAAATTGCGTACACTTCTGGAATGGCAACAAACTTAAAAATCTCCATAGGCGATGCTTTAAAAAATGTTAGCGGTTACCAGGTTAGAGGTGCAGAGGAGGTCTTTCACTAGAATTATTGCTCACACTCTGGCGATAGCGGCGATACCTCACATGTGTGGTTTGAACATCGTTTTTCTATGCGGGCGTGACTTACGTATGCGTTTTCTTTGTTGCACGAGCTCGCGGGGACGGTGTCGCTTTAAATTTTTTTTTTTACATTTTTATTTTTTATTTTTATTTTTTAACACTGTTTGTTTAAAAAGAAACGGATCACTTTTATTGCTATCACAAGGAATGTAAACATCACTTGTGATAGTAATATATTGTGACAGGTACTCTTTATGGAGGAATGGGGGGGGCCTAAAAGACCCCCCATCCCTCCTTTGCACTTCACAGTATTCAGATCGCCAAAAACAGCGATTCTGAATACTGTAATTTTTTCAAAACGGGTGCCATTGGCTGCCGAGTAAACCGGAAGTGACGTTGTGACGTTACTTCCGGAAATGTACGAAGGAGTCCCGATTGAAGCCGATTGTGGGTTACACAGGGACTCCACACAGCGACCAGAAGTGTTGGATTGGAGCTCCAGTCTCCCGGTGGGAGGGGAGACTGGAGAAGAGTGGCGGGTGGTGGTAGGAGGGAGCCCCTCCCACTCTCTGGGATAACGACTGAGTAGCTTCCGAGCCGGATCGGCCGTTATCACCGGATAGCCGGCTGCCTACTCTAGAAAACGGTACCAGGATATAGCCTGTAGCTCTAGCTACAGAGCTAGAGCAGGCGGCCGGCTATCCGGTGATAACAGCCAATCTGGCTCGGGAGCCGCTCGGTCGTTATCCCAGGCAGCGGGAGGGGGCATCCACACCCCCCCCCGCCACCCTCCCCTGCTCTTCTCTGCTCCGATCCGGCATGTCCGCCGGGTGTGTGGAGTCCCTGTGGAAGCCGGAATCGGCTTTGATCAGGACTCCTTATTATATTTCTGGATGCAGCGTTACGTCACTTCCGGTTTACTCGCCGGCTAACTGCGCCGGTATTAAAGAAATGACAGTATTCAGAATCGCCGCTTTTGGTGATCTGAATACTGTGACGTGTAAAGGAGGGATGGGGGGGTCTTTTAGACCCCCCATCCCTCCATAAAGAGTACCTGTCACCATATATTACTATCAGAAGGGATGTTTACAGTGTTAAAAGAAAAAATAAAATAAGAAAACGCATATGTAAGTTGCGCCTGCATAGGAAACCGGTGTTCAAAGCACACATGTGAGGTATCGCCGCAATCACCAGTGTGTGAGCAATAATTCTAGCAAAAGACCTCCTCTGCACCTCTAACCTGGTAACCATTAAAAATGTTTAAAGCGTTGCCTAAGGAGATTTTTAAGTACCGGAGTTTGTCGCCATTCCACGAGTGTGCGCAATTTTCAACCGTAACATGTATGGTATCTGTTTACTCAGTGTAACATTCTCTTTCACAATATACAAACAAATTGGACTAACTTTACTGTTGTCCTGTTTTTTAACTCAAAAAAGTGATTTTTTTCCAAAAAAATTGCGCTTGAAAGACCGCTGCGCAAATACCGTGTGACAAAGAGTATTGCAACGATAGCCATTTTATTCTCTAGGGTGCTTGAAAAAAATATATATAATGTTTGGGGGTTCTAAGTAGTTTTCTAGCAAAAAAAAAAACTGATTTTAACTTGTAAACAACAAATGTAAAAAAGGGCTCCTGGGGTTAAGGGGTTAAAAACTATATATTTTAAGATGCCGCGTCAAGTGTACTATATATCATACGTACACCCCCGAATGCACTATAATGCACTGATATATAGTGCACACTCAATACGCTGTGTATATATATATATATATATATATACTAGACTGCATATATACATATACTGTATATATACTGGACTGCATATATATATATTTTTTTTCTTTCACTGCCTGAACGGACACTATATACTATACACTGAATTAGCTGTATATAGTATACACTATCAGGTAAAATCACCGGGGTGCGTTCAAGATGGCAGATACATTTGCCCCAGGTTCATACTTTATGCGGATGGCTACCACTAGGGGGAGTGCTGGGAGTCTTGCAGGAGTAATGAGCCCAGCTGAGTGGAGCTGGCTCATTAAGGCCTCTACAAGAGCTCCCAGCAGGCATAGGTGAATGCTCCATCCTGGAACCAGTTTGGAATGCATTATGGGGCGCTCGAAGTTCCCACGAACGCCGCATAATGTTCTAAGTTTGCCAAACAGGCGAACGGGCATTGTTCGAGTCGAACTTACGTTCCACTCGAACAGCCAGCCCATCCCTACCTTCCAGTCTCCAGGCCCCCTGCTGGTAGACTTGTCAAAGCCATCTGTTCATTGTCCTTTTCAGGCTTTCATGTATCTTTCTCAGCAGGGAAGCTGACAGCTTGCCTGTTGAATGCTGCAAGACTTGTGTGTGTCAGCAATGCTAGCTTTGCTGTAGCACCACAAGGACCAGCCAGCCCTCCAGTGACACACACAGACCTTGGCTGGGATGCACAGTCCTCTGGAGCAGAGCACAGAAATGGACCATCTGGGCCACTCCCCAGCTCTGCAGCCAGAGACGGTGTCTCCTGCCCCCGTTTAGCATTGTGGGTGACCTTCAACAAAGACAAAACATTATTACATTCAGTAATGACATTCTTATCATCAACTATACATGCATCTGATATTGGCACATGCAGAGGAACTTCCTCTCCTTGCTTAGCCAAAGGAGAGCCCTGCGGCTCAACTCCACCCTCCCCCTCCCTCTGTCCATCCATAGGTTTCCCAGATATTACCCCAACATCTGTAAACAGTACCTTGGTAGGTCCAGAGAGTTCCGTGGGAGCATCCTGGGTGCTCTTAGCAGAGGTATAGTATGACACAAGGGTGCCTAAGTCAGGGCCCAACAGAACGCCTGTAGGGATCTCGTCCAAGACTCCCACCTCTCTCATTCCACTCCCAGCACCCCAATCAATAAAAATATGAGCACGGGGCACTCGTGAGCGGGTCCCCCCAATTCTGGTGAGGATAAAAAAAATTCCCAGGGATGATGTCCATTCTTTCTATCACCTCTGGTCCGACCAAACTGACTTCAGCTCCGGTGTCCCAGAAACCAGTTACAACCCGGTTGCCCATGGTGACTTGCTGCAAGTTGGAGGTGGTTACCCAAGCTTTCTTGCGGATGAACAGCACTGAAGAAGAGTTGCTGGCCGGCAGGCCAAGTGATGTCATCTGCTTCTGCTCAGGGCACTGTGTCTTAAGATATCCAGGCTTGCCACAGGAGTAACACCTGTGGTTGTCAGTCAGGGAGGGCTTGGCGCCAGGGACTGCAGGCTCAGACCGCTGAGAAGCTTGGAGGGGTTGCCTCGTGCGATTTTCCTCCTTTCCAGCCATTCGGTGGGGCCTGGCGATGGTACGATATCTGAGTGTTGATAAAGGTATCTGCCAGTTCTGCTGCGGCTTTAGCAGAACCGGGATTCCGCTCTAACACAAACTGTCTGACATCTGGAGGACATATGTGCAAAAGCTGATCTTCAATCATGAGATCTTCCAGGGCCTCAAAAGAATTGGCTTTCAGGTCCCTAAGCCACTGTTGGAACGTGGTACATAAACGGCTTACCACATCCATATAGGAGTTGCAGGGACCTAAACCATATTCGGTACACTTCCGGGGTTAGTCGATACTTCTGAATGATTGCAGCCTTTATGGTGTCATAATCTTCGTCCTGCTCTGCTGGCAGGTTGACATACGCGCCCAGGACCTTGCTTCATAGCCCTGGCGTCAGGTACCGGGCCCATTGTGCTGGGGGCAAATGGTACTGCTGGTAAGTTTTTTCAAACGACAGTAGATACACGTCAATGTCACTATACTTTTCCATGACTGGAAATTTGGCGGCTGGGGTCGCAGGCAGAGAGCGGTCCCTGTGCTCTAGGGATCTGAGGTTCTGAGCCTGTCTGTGCTGTTGGAGTCTCAACATCTCCAGTTCGTGGCGAAGATCAGCCTCCCTCTGCACACCCTCTGTCTCAGCCCAGCATTCTGCAGCCTCTCTCTCAGCCACAGACCAGCATTCCTCTCTCTCAGCCGCAGCCTGGCGTTCCTCTCTTTCAGCCACAGCCTGGCGTTCCTCTCTTTCAGCCACAGCCTGGCTTTCAAGAAACTCCAGGTACATCCCAGGATACATTTTGCTGAGGCGCTGTAGTTTTCCTGCAGTTGAGGAGAGTCTATGCTGGCTGCAGGCAATCTGGGGCTGGCCTGCTCCTGCTGTGGCCTAGAGGGGACATTCAGTGGTATTCCCTTGTCAGTCTCTGTGTGCCTATCCTGTGAGGCCATCGAGTCTGAACCACTAGGCTCGGGAGTATTGGGAACCCCTTCAGCTTCAAGTTCCCCCGAGTTCTGGTCTGCTCGGATATGGTACTCCTGTAGGGCCTGTATCATTTCTCCATGAGTTTTGTTACTGACGTCAAGGCCTCTTGTTGTACACTCAGCAGTCAGGTCATCTTTGCTCATCCTCTTATACCCTGATACCTCAGGCATTTTACAAGTGAAAAATATAAGATAGAAAGGAGCTGTAGGAAGGAGTTGTTGCTGTATGTCTCTTAAAAAAAAATGCACCAGCTTGTCTCTAAGGACTGTTTCCATAAAGGTTACAATCCTTCAGTGCAGAGCTAATGCCTAACAATGCACTGAATGCTCTTAAAGTAATACTAAACCCTCACGTTTTTTCGCCTATATCGGTTACTAAATAATAGCATTACATGAGAAGTCTAACCTTTTGAGTCATTTTCACTTCTAAGTTGTTTTATTCAGGCTCAGTTTTTCCCATTTCCGGTTGTCCTGTTTGCTGGGTGACCCGTGTATTGCCGATCTCATAGCACATGGAAGGCAGAGCTACAGCGTCCTCCGTGCCCGGGGACACAGTAAGTGCGGGCGCAGCCAGCGTTCCTACGCAGGGCTGTAGTCACATAGGTGTGAGCGCGCGCGCACGGGTGACACTATGAGATTGGCAATACACGGGTCACCCAGCAATCAGGATAACCACAAATGGGAAAAATGGAGCCTGAATAAAACAACTTAGAAACGGAAATGACACAAAAGGTTACACTTCTCATGTAATGCTATTATTTAGTAACAGATATAGGCAAAACAATGTGAGGGTTTAGTATCACTTTAAGGCAAAACTATCCAACCACTGCCAACCAATATGTGACGAACGCGGGTATCAAATCACTGCCCTACTCACCGACGGGTGACCGGGGACCCCCTTGATCTCACACCGCGCTTGTCACTAACGTAACAATACCACTCTCAGCTGCTTTCAGCACAAAGATTTCCCAACTTGCAGGACCACCGTCTAAGTGCCAGCCGCCTGAGAGAGATTGTTACCGGGCTAATTCAAGCAATTAACCATTTCAGTCCCACCACTAACCTTTGATCCAGAGTGTTAGGTCTCCAACAATTAGCAATACCAATTATGATTTTAGAATAACCACCTGTAACAGACGCTGTCACCTCAGACAGGAATATTCAGATGAGTTATCCTAAACAGTAGCGCTCTTCAAAGGAACAGATTCATTATAGCTTGCATTAAGCGCTTTAGGGACAAGATTAACACTTTACAGTATAAGGTTTAATAATGAAAAGGTCAAGTTTGGTGCAGTAAAATATTTACAGAAAATTATGTTACAAAGCAATAAGAGACATAATATACAGCAGCAAAAAGATAAAACAGAATGGAAGGGGAAAGTTTCTTACATTTAAATGTCCGTGCTCAATTAGAGATTCGTTGATGAGTCCAAGGGTTCTTGGTTGTTCGTTCTTTAATGGTAAGGTGAGAACTCCCACTGTCCGGTCTATTCCCTTTTACTCTGAAGGCTAGAGGGTTGGGCCATATGCCCCTGACCACTCACATGAGTAAGGAGGGCCCGTGGGACAATCTTTCCCTAATATGCAATTTTCAGAATAAAAACCATATCTCGGGATGGAATTATCATGCAAACCCTACATTTAAAAATTTAAGTTCAGCAGACACAGTGCATCAAAACAACTCCAAACACAACAGGCTTGTCGCTTTCACAGAGAAAGAGAGAAGAGGATAAACTGTCAGTGGCTTCCCGTACGATCAAATTCATTGAAGTTTGAATTTGTTTTATTCGTTATGCCTTTCCGCATTTAGATATACACTTTTTATTAATATGTCACATTTCTATCTGATCTTTTGAGATGGCTGAGGTCTCTGGAATATAACAGCTGCCTAAGAGAGGGGGTTTACTGCTTCCCCTCATCATCCAGGCCTCCAGTGCTGTCTCTTAATGGGTCTGATTTATTGGTCTATGATTAGGCTTGCCAAAACATCCCCAGACTTTTTGGAGCCTGGTACGAGGACCTGGCATTCCTAAGTTGTTGGGGGGGGGGGATTTCCTGAGTTAGAACCGTCATGGCGTACTTGTGACAAAATGGTGGAGTTTTGTGTGTCCCGCACGTGATATCATCACACCCATCAGCTCAGCCTGTTCAGTGCCCAGCAACTCAGCCTGTTCAGTGCCCATCAATGCAGCCTGTTTAGTACCCATCAGCTCAGCCTGTTTAGTGCCCAGCAGCTCAGCCTGTTCAGTGCCCACCAATGCAGCCTGGTCAGTGCTCACCAATGCAGCATGGTGCAGCATGTTCAGTGCCCATCAACGCAGCCTGTTCAGTGCCAACCAATGCCGCCTGTTCAGTGCCCACCAATGTAGCTTGTTCAGTGCCTACCAAATGCAGCCTGTTCAGTGCCCATCAGCTTGTTCAGTGCCCACCAATGCAGCCTGTTCAGGGCCCACCAACGCAGCCTGTTCAGTGCCCACCAACACAGCCTGTTCAGTGCCCACAAATACAGCCTGTTCAGTGCTCACCAACGCAGCATGTTGAGTGCCCACCAACACAGCCTTAGTGCCCAGCAGCCGGCTCAGTGCTCACCAATGTAGCCTGTTCAGTGCCCAGAAGCCTGCTGAGTGCCCATCAATGCAGCCTGTTCAGTGCCAAGCAGCCTTTTCAGTGCCCACCAATGCAGCCTGTTCAGTGTCCAGCAGCCTATTCAGTGCTCACCAACGCAGCCTGTTCAGTGCCCACCAATGTAACCTGTTCAGTGCCCAGCAGCTTGTTCAGTGCCCACCAATGCAGCCCATTCAGTGCCCACCAATGCAGCCTGTTCAGTGCCCAGCAGCCTGTTCAGTGCCCATCAATGCAGTCTGATCAGCGCCCAGTAGTCTGTTCAGCACTCACCAGCGCAGCCTGTTCAGTGCCCACCAATGCAGCCTGTTCAGTGCCCACCAATGCAGCATGTTGAGTGCCCACCAATGCAGCCTGTTCAGTGCTCACCAATGTACCCTGTTCAGTGCCCACCAATGCCGCCTGTTCAGTTCCCACCAATGTAGCCTGTTCAGTGCCCAGCAGATTGTTCAGTGCCCACCATATGCAGCCTGTTCAGTGCCCATCAGCTTGTTCAGTGCCCACCAATGCAGCCTGTTCAGTGCCCACAAACGCAGCCTGTTCAGTGCTCACCAACACAGCCTGTTGAGTGCCCACCAATGCAGCCTGTTTAGTGCCCTGTTCAGTGTCCACCAATGCCGCCTGTTCAGTGCCCACCAACGCAGCCTGTTCAGTGCCCACCAACGCAGCCTGTTCAGTGCCCACAAATGCAGCCTGTTCAGTGCCCACAAACGCAGCCAGTTCAGTGCTCACCAACACAGCCTGTTGAGTGCCCACCAATGCAGCCTGTTTAGTGCCCTGTTCAGTGCCCACCAATGTCGCCTGTTCAATGCCCACCAATGTAGCCTGTTAGTGCCCACCAATGCAGCCTGTTCAGTGCCCAGCAGATTGTGCAGTGCCCATCAGCTTGTTCAGTGCCCACCAATGCAGCCTGTTCAGTGCCCACCAATGCAGCCTGTTCAGTACCCACAAACGCAGCCTGGTCAGTGCTCACCAACGCAGCCTGTTGAGTGCCCACCAACACAGCCTGTTTAGTGCCCACCAATGTAGCCTGTTCAGTGCCCACCAATGCAGTCTGTTCAGTGCCCAGCAGATTGTTCAGTGCCCACCAAATGCAGCCTGTTCAGTGCCCACCAATGCAGCCTGTTCAGTGCCCACCAACGCAGCCTGTTCAGTGCCCACCAATGCAGCCTGTTCAGTGCTCACCAACACAGCCTGTTGAGTGCCCACCAATGTAGCCTGTTTAGTGCCCTGTTCAGTGCCCACCATTGCCGCCTGTTCAGTGCCCACCAATGTAGCCTGTTCAGTGCCCACCAATGCAGCCTGTTCAGTGCCCAGCAGATTGTTCAGTGCCCATCCGCTTGTTCAGAGCCCACCAATGCAGCCTGTTCAGTACCCACAAACGCAGCCTGTTCAGTGGTCACCAACGCAGCCTGTTGAGTGCCCACCAACACAGCCTGTTTAGTGCCCAGCAGCCTGTTCAGTGCTCACCAATGCAGCCTGTTGAGTGCCCAGCAGACTGTTGAGTGCCCATCAACGCAGCTTGTTCAGTGCCTGCCAGCCTTTTCAGTGCCCACCAAATGCAGTCTGTTCAGTGCCCAGCAGCCTATTCAGTGCTCACCAACGCAACCTGTTCAGTACCCAGCAGTCTGTTCAGTGCCCACAAACATAGCCTGTTCAGTGCTCACCAATGCAGCCTGTTCCAGTTAATGGAAGGTGAAGGGCGCTTCTGGATGACCTCTGTAGCACAGAGAATTGTCCCAAAGGAAAAGGTGGGCTGATTCAAGGAGAGTTTAGGCACCAGGGCAGCACTCCCAATGAGCAGCAGCAGACTCTAGAGAAACAGGGTATCTCAAAGAAGGGGCCCCCAAGTGCAGTATAAACAATTTTATTACAGCCAAAGGGTTAAAAACACTTACTAGAAAGTGGTGATAGACAGGCACATCAATAGCTCCTGTGAGAGATGCAGTCCAGCACTGAATGGGATCCTGGGCATGAGTCCTGTCTGCAGATGTGATTACAGCCCATCCGACCAGCAGGGAGTGTAGACAGAGAGAGTCCTCAGTTTGGATACGAATCAGGGGACACCAGGAAGCCAGATCCAAACTGAGGACCCTCTCTGCCTACACTCCCTGCTGGTCGGATGGGCTGTAATCACATCTGCAGACAGGAGCTGGACTGCATCTCTCACAGGAGCTATTGATGTGCCTGTCTATCACCAGTGAGTGTTTTTAACCCTTTGGCTGTAATAAAATTGTTCATACTGCACTTAGAGATGACTTCTTAATGCAGCCTGTTCAGTGCCCAGCAGTCTGTTCAGTTCTCACCAACACAGCCTATTCAGTGCTCACCAATGGAGCCTGTTCAGTGCCCAGCAGCTTGTTCAGTGCTCACTAATGCAGCTGGTTCAGTACCCAGCAGCCTGTTCAGTGACCAGCAGCCTGTTCAGTTCTCACCAATGCAGCCTTACCTGTGATTAGATCATAAGAACCGGCCTATGAGGCGGGACTTCATCTCACAGCTGGGTTAGTTGGAGATTCCAGCTATGTGAAATCCGACAGAGCTCACCCCCTCCGTCCCCGTCAGAGACAGCCCAGCCATGGGACCCATGGTAGGGCCGGTCCTGGGCAATCCTCTCTGCCCCAGCTCGCGGTGCACTCACCCAGGATCGGCCTGTCAATCCGGGGACAAAACCGGGGACAGCCTCCTCAATCCAGGGACTGTCCCCGGAAACCGGGGATGTCTGGTCACCCTACCCTAAGTCACTTTTTTTTTTTGTAAGCGCATCAAGCCCATAGGCATTTTATTAATTTAATTGGCCAGAATATTCATTTACTCTGCCCTTTAAAATGAAAAAATGCTCAACACCATTAGATGCTTTTAGAGTCATTTACCCATGTTTAGGCACATCAGACGTTTTTATGCTCAAATGTTCCTTTTCTGAGGGCACAAGTGATGTTTTTTCTTTTCCCGCCTCTAAACTCCTGTAATACTCTGTTCACAAATATGTTTTTTGAAGAACATCTGATTCGCAGAACATGTGAACTGGCCACCTCCTCAATGCAGCCGGTTCACATATGTGCTGGGCGGCCATGATGTGGTTTTAAAAAGAGTCCTGTGTGTTTTTCAGTCCAGTTCAGATGCGATTTCAGGTAAAACTTTGCACCTGAATCGTAACTGAACTGGTAAACAGAACCACACTGGACTCCCACGCTGAAACCGCGGCCGCATATATATGAATCCAGCCTAAATGCAAAAAGTTTGCATGGACACATAGGTTAACATGAAAGGGTGTTCAGAGGCAGACAAAAAAAACATCAAGCGCCTCTAAAGCCATTCATGGCCTCTCTCTGTCTTATTTAGGAAGAACAGGATCGTCTGTCCCTCCTACTGGTGATCGGTGGACCATGTAGCGTGGGCCAACCGGGACCACGGAGTTCACATCCAAGTGACCTACCGCATCCATCCTTGCACTGGCTGGGGTACAGACCCTGAATCGCTTCTTGTGTGTGCCCACTATCTTCAGGATCTGGTGAGTGGACACCATAGTTGCCAACATTGTAAAAAAAAATTTAGGGACACGTTTTGTCTGTAGGCAGAGTCTTATTATAATTAGGGGGCGGGGAATTCGTTTGTAGGCGTGACATAGCGGAGGAAGAAAAATGTGGTGCGCAAAGTGCATCGTGGCAAAAATGGGTGTAGTTTAAACTAAATGTTGGGTGTGGCTTAAATGGGCGTGGTTAGAGTCTGAAATGAACTAGGGATGGAGGGAGAAAGAGAGGGAGAGAGAGAGAAAGAAAGAAAGAGATAGGGAGGGAAGGAGAGAAAAGCTTCAATCATCACGGCACCATGGTTGATATGGTGTCAAGATGATTGAAGCGCATTATTTCTATTATTACATTGTAATATAAAATGAAATAGTTCAACTCAACATAATGCCAAATCAGTGAGAGCCCTGAGCGCGTCACTTGCCACAAGGTGCCATCAGGTGTCCCCAGCAGAGTCCTTCCTTACACCAGGCATTCCCAGTAGAGTCCCTCCTTACATCAGGTGCCGACAGTAGAGTCCCTTCTTACATCAGATGCCCCCAATAGAGTCCCTCCTTACATCAGGTGTCCCCAGCAAAGTCCCTCCTTACACCGGGCATTCCCAGTAGAGCCCCTCCTTACATCAGGTGCCCCCAGTAGAGTCCCTCCTTACATCAGGTACCCCCTGTAGAGTCCCTCCTTACACCAGGCATTCCCAGCAGAGTCCCTCCTTACATTAGGTGCCCCTAGCATGGTCCTTCCTTACATCAGGTGCCCCTAGAGGTGTCCCTCCTTATATCAGGTGACCCCAGCGGAGTCCTTCCTTACATCAGGTGCCCCCAGCGGAGTCCCTCCTTACATCAGGTGCCCCAGCGGAGTCTCTCCTTACATCAGGTGCCCCCAGCGGAGTCCCTCCTTACATCAGGTGCCCCAGCGGAGTCTCTCCTTACATCAGGTGCCCCCAGCAGAGTCTCTCCTTACATCAGGTGCCCCCAGCGGAGTCCCTCCTTACATCAGGTGCACCAGCGGAGTCTCTCCTTACATCAGGTGTCCCCAGCGGAGTCCCTCCTTACATCAGGTGCCCCAGCAGAGTCCCTCCTTAGATCAGGTGCCCCCAGTAGAGTCCCTTCTCACATAAGGTGTCCCTAGCAGAGTCCCTTGGGTCTGCCTCTCCCCTGTCAGATAATGCATGAAATCTCCACTGCCATTACAAAAGACCAGCTTTCATGGGGACCGAACCCAACTTGCCGAGGGGAAGAAACAAGAGGCGGAGCCCAGGTGGCTGCCAATAGAAATGGAGCTGCAGCCAACCTCCTGCCCCATGACCTTTCCCACCACAGGTCACAGACCGGCAGCAGGCCACGGTGCTGGGGGTCGGCGACAGCTCCATTTTCCTGGGCTCCGCCTCTTGTTTCTTCCCCGCGGCGAGTCGGGCTCCACGAGAGCTGGTCTTTTGTAAAATGGTGGCGGAGATCATCGCCAGTGCCGGCCCCAGACCTCTAGCAGCGGCTCTGGCGCTTCTCCGGCTGTCGGGAAAAATGACAATTTCCGGTGATTTTTCCCTGGACAACATAAAAACGGGACAAGGATCTAAATCCTGTGAATGTCCCGGGAAAATCAGGACTGTTGCCATGGATGGGACCCATGCCCAAATCCCCCTCTCTTCAGTAACATACAGCACATGGACACTGTATTCAGACATCATTTCTCTCCATGAGGATTTTCCTTTCAACATCTTTGAGCTCCAACATGCTGGCAAAGACTGTGTTCAGGCCTGGCACTTGGACTACCCTTATCCTATCATCTGCAGGGTGTGAATTAGCCCAAATACTGCTTAACTTCTCCCCTCTTAGTAGTAGAGTTCTCTGCAGGCCAGCCTTTCTCGAGTCATAGGCATCCATCATTGAGCTCTCTGGGCCCATTCAATTATATAGTGTCTACTATTTTCTTCTTCGTACATCACGGGACACAGAGCAGGCTATATATACATTACTAACTGGATTATATGCCACCTATAGGTGAATGGACACTGGCAGACCAAAGACAGGAAGTCCCCATCTATATAACCACTCCCATACAGGAAGTACTTCCATTTTTATGCCAGTGTCTTGAAGGTGGTTGGTCTCTCTTAATGTTAGGAAAAAAGACATCCATGGCCGTTTCTGGCCTCCCGTGCGTGTCCGCGCACACTAATGGTGCCAATAGCGGCCATTTAACCAGGGCAGCACCAGGAGGCAAGTGCTGTCCGTTCTACAGCGTAACCGTGACTAGTGACCCCGTGTCTGCTCTGAAGTGACTTCCTGCATCGGTGACCCCGGCTATCCTTGGAGTTTGTTTGCTTTCTGCCTGCCCTGACCCCCAGCCTGTCTACGACTTCTCTCCTGCCTGATCCTGTGTACTTCTGCTGCCCGCACGTTGCCGACCCTGCCTGCACCCTGACCATCCGCTTGTCTCATCCTTCTGTACCGCATTGCCAGCACATTGCTGACCCAGACTGTACCACTATGCTTCTGCCAAGCACGAGCTTCAGTGGACCTTCACCCACCACCAGTTACCAAGTCCAGCCCTCGTGCCCCCCTGTGCTCCTGAGCTCCCTGTCTACACTACCAGGGGTTTGTGAACCAGGGCCATAAGAGAGGTTGTCTCCAGCATAAGTCAGACTCGACCACCAGGTACGTGACAGTAACGGGCAGCCATGTCCGAGTCTGCACAGGGGACCTCTCCCATGGGAGACTTATGTGGACATTTGGCAGGACTCACACAGGCTGTTAAGGGACTACAAGAAGGATACACCCGCCAGGAGGACAAGTTCCGTGAGCTTTCTGTGTCACCCTCAGCCAGTCTTGGCCAGCCTGCCTCATGCACCATTGTAGCCTCACCAACCGAGCCTAAGGTGCTTATGCCTGAGCGGTTCCCAGGAGACCTCAGGATATTTCGGGCTTTCTTCAATTCCTGCAAATTATACCTTGCCCTCCAGCCATTGACTTTCTCCTCGGAAGCCACAAAAGTGGGGTTAGTGGTCTCTCTCCTGCGGGAGGACCCCCTGGCTTGGGCCCACCGCCTTCTGGAGCAAAGGGCTCCCGAGACTACTACCTTAGACCGCTTCTTCCGAGTGATGGCCCAACTCTACGTGGACCCCCATCAGGTCGCTACGGCTCCAGAGGCCCTCCATGCCCTGCAGCAGGGCCGCCGTATGGCCGAAGATTATGTGTCAGAGTTTCGCCACTGGAGCGCAGACACCGCCTGGGACGATGCAGCCCTCCGTCACCAATTCTGGCTGGGCCTCTCAAAGCTGCTCAAAGACGAACTGGCCCCTGTGGGGGTACCACCATCCCTCAATGCTTTGATCAATCTGGCTATATAGATAGATCGCCGCCTGCGGGGACGCAGAGCTGAGAGACTCGCGGGGCCCACACGTCTCACCCGGAGGATGTCCACAGATTCCGGGTATCCTGGTCCTGACCCAGACTTCGCCTCCTCCTTTTCACCAGACCCACCGGAGCCTGCATGTTTTGGGCTTCGCCGCCCACCATTGAACCCGGAAGAACGCCAGCAACGCATGTGGAGGTCCTGGGCACCTGGTCCAAAACTTCCCCGCCAAAGCGGACAAGGGCGCACCCCGTCTGTCCAAAGAATTGATGTACCTGCCCAATGACAAGGTTCATCTTCTGCTACCCATTTCTCTGCAACTCCCTGGTGGAGACATCCAAGTACAGGCAATCATCGACTCAGGTGCGTGTAGCTGTTTTGTCGATGCCACCTTTGCAGTGCACCACCCTTCGACCTAGGGAACACCCCATGCTAGTTCGGCTCGCTGATGGGACGATCATTAAATCGGGACTTTTTGGATCAATTTGTGGTCGTCTACTTAGATGACATTTTAATCTTCTCCCCATCTCTGGAAGAACACCGCCAGCATGTGAAAAGTGTACTTGCCCGCCTCCGGCAACACGGCCTGTACGCTAAAGCGGAAAAGTGTGCCTTTGAAAAGGGCCAACATCTCTTTTCTGGGTTTCCATATCACCACTTCAGGGATCTCCATGGATCCACAGAAAGTTTTGGCTATTCTGGACTGGCCGGTCCCAGTCGACAAAAAGGGAGTCCAGCACTTCGTCGGCTTTGCAAATTTTTATTGGATATTTATTAGGGGCTTCTCAGCAGTTATCTCACCCATAACCCAGCTTACCAAGCAGGATGTACGCTTCCGCTGGACTCCTGAAGCCCAAGAAGCCTTTTCCAGGCTCAAAAAATTGTTTACCTCAGCTACCGTCCTGAAGCACCCAGATCCTACTCTGCCCTACGTCCTTGAAGTGGATGCTTTGGAGACAGCAGTAAAAGCAGTTCTCTCGCAGAGACGAGGTCCAAAGGCCTCGCTCCATCCCATCGCCTTCTTTTCCATTAAACTTTCACCACCAGAAAGAAATTATGATGTGGGTGACAGGGAACTGCTGGCAATCAAATCTGCTCTGGAGGAATGGCGGTACCTCCTGGAAGGAGCTTCACATCCTATCCTAGGGTTCGCGGATCACAAGATCCTTGAGTACCTACGGACTGCAAAAAGACTGAAACCCCGTCAGGCATGATGGGCACTCTTTTTCTCAAGGTTCCAGCTGCATATTACCTACCGGCTGGGGGGCAAGAATGTAAAACCAGATGCTCTATCCCGCATGTTTCATGTTCCTGAAGACCATTCACCGCCCGATGCCATTTTGCCGGCCCACAGCTTCCTATTGACACAGGAAGACCTCCTTACCTGGTTCAGGCGATCCCTTGCCAGCCTCACCATGTCACCAAACTCCGGACTAAGGTCAGGAGACGGGCTGTGGTGGTACAATGACCGGCTCTACGTTCCACAGGAGCTACGCCCAACCATCCTCAACCACTGCCATGATCTCAAATTGGCTGGGCACTTCAGTGGGCACAAGACGGCAGAACTACTCTCCCGGTCGTTTTGGTGGCCTCACCTAGCAGAGGATTGTAGGAACTATGTGGCGGTCTGTCCTGTTTGTGCCATCAATAAGACAGAGAAGTCTAAGGCATGGGGGTTACTTAACCCGTTACCCACTCCTAAATGACCATGGTCCCAGATTTCAATGGACTTTAAAGTCGAGCTACCACTTTCTGCTGGATTCAACATTATCTTTGTAGTAGTGGACCGCCTTACAAAAATGGCCCACTTCATACCTATGAAGGGCACCCCACAGCTGCCAAAACCGCGGAAGCCTTCATCAAAGAGGTGCTGCAGTTGCACGGCATCCCTACTAACATTGTGTTGGATAGGGGGGTGCAGTTTACGTCCCGTTTCTGGAAGGCCCTATGTTCCTCCCTGGGAATTGACTTAGCTTTCTCTTCAGCTTACCACCCACATTCCAATGGGCAGACGGAGAGGACCAACCAGACCCTCGAGCAGTATCTCCGCTGCTATTCCTCATATGCTCAGGATGACTGGATCTCTTTACTGCCAACGGCCGAGTTTGCTTATAACAACTCAATTCAATCAGCGACCAAGCAATCCCCATTTTGGGCAAACCTTGGGTACCACCCCACCTTTATGCCTGACCTGCCTACAGAAAGTACTGTACCCACGGCCCTGGAAGCCACGGAATTCTTAAAAAGGAATAATAAACTCCTTCAGGAGGCTATTGCTCAGACCCGGGCGACCAATAAGAGGGAGAACTAATACTCCAACCGGGCCAACAGGCTTGGTTGTCCACAAGAAATTTGAGGCTCTCCTGCCCGTCTAAGAAGATGGGTCCAAGATTCATGGGACCCTTCCTAGTCAAAAGAAAGATCAACCAAGTGGCCTATGAGCTGGAGCTACCTCCGTCACTCCGTGTCCATCCGGTCTTTCATGTGAGCTTACTCAAACCAGTAGTCAAGGATCTTTTCCCTGGGCGCAACACAGCCCCACCAGAACCGGTCTTGGTGATTGGAGAAGAGGAATTCGAAGTCGAGGCCATCCTCGACTGTTGGAAAAGAGGAGGACACATTCAGTTCCTAGTGAAGTGGAAAGGCTTTGGACCAGAGGAGAGCTCCTGGGAACCTGAGGAGAACTTACACGCAGAGGAACTGGTTAGAGCCTTCTGGAGAAGACACCCAACCAAGAGAGCCCATTTGGGCATCCGGAGGCTGCCCCTTGGGGGGAGCAATGTTAGGAAAAAAGACATTCCTGGACGTTTCTGGCCACCCGTGCGCGTTCGCCCGCCTGCACTAATGGCGCCAATAGCAGCCATGTAACCAGGGCAGCACCAGGATGCAAGTGCTGTCCGTTCTACAGCGTAACCATGACTAGTGACCCCGTGTCTGCTCTGAAGTGACTTCCTGCATCTGTGACCCCAGCTATCCTTGGACTTTGTTTGCTTTCTGCCTGCCCTGACCCCCGGCCTGTCTACGACTTCTCTCCTGCCTGATCCTGTGTACTTCTGCTGCCCGCAAGTTGCCGACCCTGCCTGCACCCCGACCATCCGCTTGTCTCATCCTTCTGTACCGCATTGCCAACACGTTGCCGACCCAGACTGTACCACTACGCTTCTGCCAAGCCAAGCTTCAGTGGACCTTCACCCACCACCAGTGACCAAGTCCAGCCCTCGTGCCCCCCTGTGCTCCCGAGCTCCCTGTCTACACTACCAGGGGTTCGTGAACCAGGGCCGTAAGAGAGGTTGTTCCCTGCATAAGTTAGACTCGACCACCAGGTACGTGACACTTAAGCTCTTTGTGAGCCTTCATACTGTAGTCCTGAACAGGTTCTTGCGAATCAAGGGACAGTCTTTTCAAATCGGATCCATTTCAAATTGGATCCATAAGATAAAATGGTACCCGAGCCTCGCAAAGAAGACAGAAGACTCAGCAATGTTTTGCATGGGTCGGCGTGCACGTGGCAGCACCACGCATGCACGGTAATATCAGGAGGCCGGCGGCAGCCGTGGATTGTAGGTCTCTCAGACCTGGAGGCTGGAGGACACTGCGGTGACACAGAGCAGGCTATATTCTTGTAGGGGGCACGTGAGGGCAAGTGGAAGTTCAATTTATGTTGCAAATTTGGGGAAGACTTAAAATTACAGTCTTCCAGGGGGATTATGTGATACTGAGGAACTTGTGTTACTGTTCACACAAGCCAGTTACTAGTTGCTTGGGCAAACTATGTCTTCCAGAAAGCGCAGTGGGGGGAAAACAGCAGCAAGGGGCACAAATATTCCACCAAAAGCCCCTGAAGAGGCTTGTCAGAGCTCTACTGTTATAGCCTCCCCTGAAAGACCAAAGGTGACCGGGCTGTTTGAGCCACCATTGTGGCTACTACCGGTGCTTCTACCTCAGCTTATGTTACTAAAGAGGATGTGTTATCAGCTTTAGCTGGTTTAGAAAACAAGATTGCTGATATGATTGCTTCAGTCACACAAGGTGGCAGGAAGCGTGACAGGCCTCCATCCCCTAACCTTCCTGTGTTGGAGCAAGAGTGGGTTGATGATGTAGAAGAGGTAATGGTTAATGACCTAGCTGATATGCAAGCAGAAGAATCTGAAGGACCTGAAGATGCCCAGATTGTGTCAGCTTCTCAGTTGCAAAGGCTTCTGATCCATTCCCTTAGGCAGATGGTTTGTGTGGCTTTTAAATTGCCTGCGGTAAAGGTCTCTGAGACCCGGTATTCCTCCCTAGGGTCTCTAAAGCCTCGCAAAATGCGCAGGTGTTTGCCTTTCATCCACTATTGGAGCAAGTGGTGTATTCTGACTGGGAACACACAGACAGAATTTTTGTTCCTCCTAAGACATTTTCTCTATTATATCCAATGGAGGAAAAGTTTGTGAAAAAGTGGAGCATGCCAGCTGTGGATGCAGCAATCTCCTCCCTGAGTAAGGCCCTAACTTGTCCAGCGGAAAAGCACAGGTCTTTAAGGATCCTGCTGATAAGAAGCTGGAAACCTTCTCTCTTGCAGGATCCGCTATTCATCCCGCAGTGGCAGTGATTGGGATTTGTCAGGCTTTGAAGGACCAATCTAAATGGCCTAATAGGGGGAAGAGTCTGCTGAAGAAATGGCAGATTTACCTCAGGCTTTATGCTTTCCTATAGATGCCCTTAAAAACTCTACACAACAGATCTCCTGGGTGGCTCTCTTATCTGTGCACATGCCCAGGATTTTGTGGCTAAAAAGTTGGTCAGCTAAGCTGCCTTGCAAAAGGATGCTAGCTGGTTTTCCTTTTCATTGAGAATGTTTGTTTGGGGAGGATCTTGATAAGTACATCCAGAAAATATCTGGAGGGAAGACCTTACTTCTTCCTGTGAAGAAGGCGGCTAAGCGTCCCTCATTTAAGGGATCAGGGGCTGCTTTCTCAGGCTCTTCAGTCCGTAGGCAGTTTTGAGGACAACAGGGATCTGGAGCCAGAGGTAAGCAGCAAAATCAGGGCCAAAAGAAGCCTTGGGTCCAGAACACCTCTAAAACTGGTACCAAGCCTTCCTTATGAAGGGACGCCCCCACTCGGGCAAGTGTGGGAAAGGTTGCTACAGTTTGCAGGGGTTTGGCAATCGCTGCTATAGGACAAGTGGGTCATCTCCACAGTGTCCCAAGTATGCAGGCTGGAGTTGCAGGCCTGCCCCCCTCAAAGGTTTTTAAAGTCCAGCGTTTCCTCGGACCCTTTAAAGAAGGGCTTATTATTCCAGGCACTAGACCGCTTGAGGCTGCAGGGGGTAATTATAGAGGTCACAGCAGCCAAAAGAGGTACAGGGTTCTATTCAAACCTGTTCAACCAAATGGGGACTTAAGGCCTATCCTGGATCTAAAGGAGCTGAACCATTATCTTTCAGTGTGCCCTTTTTGAATGGAATCAATTCACTCTGTGGTGGCCTCTCTCCAGTTAGGAGATTTTCTGGAATCCATAGACATCAGGAATGCATACCTGCATGTGCCAATCTTTCAACCTCATCAAAGGTTTTTGCGTTTGCAATAGAAGATCAGCACTTCCAGTTTGTGGCGCTGCCCTTCGGGCTTGTAACGGCCCCCCAGGCAGGGCCGGATTAACGTAGGGGCTATTGGAGCTGAAGCTCCAGTCCCCTACCTTAATATAGGCCCAGCAGGGAAGGACTGACCATTTGGGCATGCACTGCATGAGAAGCTCCTGGTTCCTCCTGCAGCAGGGGGAATCTGAAAGTCGGAGGTGATTGGTGCTGTGGGGAGGGGGGGGCAACTACAAGTACCGATCTCTCTCTCTCTCTATGGCTCTCCATGAAGCAGCTAAAAGCTGCTCCTCCTCCTCTCCCACCTGTGGCTTTCAGCTGTTTTATGGAGAGCCATAGAGGGAGATTGGTGCTTGTTTAAAATATTTAATTTGTTTTAACAAAAAATTGTGTTTTCATTTTATTTATTTCCATAAAGAGGCCCATCGAAATCCTCAGCACCAGGCCCATGATGCTCTTAATCCGGCCCTGCCCCCAGGTTTTCACAAAGGTCCTGGCACTGGTTCTGGCCCTTCTAAGGCCTTGGGGGATTTTGGTTTTAGGCTGCCTATATGATCTCTTGCTCGGGGATCAGTCTTTGCAGGATTTGGAACAGAATGTAACCTTCACGGTTTAATTACTCGTACGCCTGGGCTGAATTATTAATGTCGAAAAGTCGGCTTTACAACCAGTTCAGCATCTGGAATACTGTTTCTAGACACAGCCCAGGCAAAGGTGTCCTTGCCTCCAAGAAAGGTCAATGCCTTGAAGGATAAGGTTCAGCAGGCAAAGGGAAAGAGGCACCCTTCTATCTGACTCTGTATGAGTCTGCAGGGAAGGATGGTGTCCTCTTTCGAGGCAATTCCTTATGCCCAGTTTCATTCCAGACCCATACAACAGAACATTCTGTCAGGATGGAGCAAAAAGATTCAGGCTCTGGATTGTTGAATGCCCATAACCCCCAAGGCTTGCAGGAGTCTGAGTTGGTGGTTAATAGATCAGAATCTAATGCAAGGGAGGTCTTTTCTACCGGTGGTTTTGAAAAATAGTGACAACAGATGCCAGTCTCTCGGGCTGGGGTGCGGTGAAATTAGAAAGGAAAGGCTACACACTGCAATAAGATCCAAAGTCCTTTATTGGTATATCCCAAATAGCATCACAGGACCAGAATGCACAATAGGTAGACGCGTTTCTCGCACCTCAGTTATGCTTAATTGTAATAATTATAGTCCATATTCCTATAGCACGTTTATGGAGATGCTCAAGAAATATTGCGTGCTGCAGCGACAACCAGCTGGATACTGGTATCAATACCCCATCAATATTCGCCAACACACCAAGGATCCAAAGTTTTGTCCAAACAGTTTTTAATTCAAAGAGATCACATCACAAACAGTGTGGTGCAAACTGTTTGTGATGTGATCTCTCCTTTGAATTTAAAACCGTTTGGATAAAACTTTGGATCCTTGGTGTGCTGGCGAATATTGATATAATCCTAGTGATTAAGCACACCTGAAGTGCGAGAAATGCGTCTACCTATTGTGCATTCTGGTCCTGTGATGCTATTTGGGGTGTCTAAATAAGGGCCTTTCTAATTTCACTGTGTGCAGTGGCGAGCCAGACGGGCACCTGCTGGATCCATTGGGCTGTTTCACTCTCACCTTGAGCGGCGAGTTTTCTTTGATCAAGTTGACTGAGGCACGGTCCTGGAGGACTCTACAGTCCAGGGGAAGTGGTCTCCAGTGGAGCAGAAGCTCTCCATCAATGTTCTAGAGCTATGGGCAGTGCGCCTGGCTCTGGTCTTTTGGACGGTCAGATTACAGGGTCACCCAGTTAGGGTGCAAAGCGATAATGTCATGGCCAGGCCAAGTAAGTCATATGCTGACTTGGGCAGAGAAGCATGTGCCAGTGTCGTCTGCGGTCTACATTCCGGGGGTGGAGAACTGGAGGGCAGACCATCTCAACAGCCAACAAATACATCAAGGAGAATGGTCTCGGCACCCCAAGGTTCTTCTGGAGATTTGCAGGTGTTGAGGGACACCGGATGTAGATCTGTTGGCATACAGGTTCAACTGCAAGATGCAGCAGTTTTTGACCAGAACCAGAGATCCTCTCACGATCGGTGTGGGTGCTCTAGTAGTTCCCTGGACCCAGTTCTCCCTAATGTGCACATTTCCCCAGATTCCTCTCCTGCTGTATCTCTTGTGCAGAATTTGAAAAGGGCCTGGTACCAGAGATATTAAAGTTGGTGGTAGATGGACCATGGATTTAAGAAGGGGAGCAACTCTTGTAGAGTTTACTCTTGATAGTTGCTCTTTCCAATTGCAGCAGTACAGAAGTGCAGTAGGACAAAAGTGCAATAGTTTTGAACAAACAGAGATAATGTATACGATTAACTGTTGTGGGTCATAAGTTGTGGAGTTGTCGTGAATCGTTTGTTTGTGATTATTGTTGTGTCGGTTTTATGGTTACAATTGTTCGTTTGTTAAATTCTTTTCGTTAAAGTTTATGAAATTCCTTTGATCTTTATAAAATTTGAATGACATAGGTTGATGACAAACAAGTTTTGATAACGTGAAAACAGGATGACGTGAAGACATGACGACGTTAACCTTTCTCGTTGATAGTTCTCATTTGAGATGTTCTCAACGAGGGGAAGAATTT
>BLSH010243747.1:83353-100655 GCA_018402905.1 Glandirana rugosa
TCGGTTGTCCCAGCGTTCTTCGCACACCTTTTTGGTTCCGCGTTTTATTGACGGGCACTTGACTCTTTTCAGTTCGCATGGCGACGGTTCTACGGTGAACGGTGGTCAAAACGGTATTTTGCGCCTTGGTTTTTCCACACGCTTCTTGCGACCCTGTTGGCTATTTTGAATGAAACGCTTGATTGTTCGATGATCACGCTTCGGAAGCTTGGCAATTTTAAGAGTACTGCATCCCTCTGCAAGATATCTCACTATTTTTGACTTTTCGGAGCCTGTCAAGTCCTTCTTTTGACCCATTTTGCCAAAGGAAAGGAAGTTGCCTAATAATTATGCACACCTGATATAGGGTGTTGATGTCATTAAACCACACCCCTTCTCATTACTGAGATGCACATCACTTAATATGCTTAATTGGTAGTAGGCTTTCGAGCCTATACAGCTTGGAGTAAGACAACATGCATAAAGAGGATGATGTGGTCAAAATACTCATTTGCCTAATAATTCTGCACACAGTGTATATATATATATATATATATAATACAATGCCTTTAGTGTACACTATATACACCTAATTCAGTGTATAGTATATAGAGTCCATTCAGGCAGTGTAAGAAATAAAAAAATATATATATATACAATATAATTACAGTATTCTGCCACCACCAACACCTAGGTTCCAATGTTTCTGCACCTGTTTGCCTGGGCATGTCATTACAATTTTTGAAATAAATTACAACAGCAGGGCCCATTCCTGCGCCCAACAAGAGTAATTGTGAGGGGTTATAGTGTTCTGCCACCACCCACAGTCAAGGCCCATTTTTTCTGCAGCTGTTTTACTGGAGCATTTCATTACAATTTTTGAAATAAATTACAAGAGCAGGGCATGTTCCTGTGCCCAACAAGAGTAATTGTGAGGGGTTACAGTGTTCTGCCACCACCAACACTCAAGGCCCAATTTTTCTGCACCTTTTTGGCTGGGTCATGTCATGTTCTTAAAGGAGCCATTTTTTTTTTTGCAAGTGTCATTTTTTCTTTTTTTTTTTATTGCATTCTAGTGTAAATATGAAATTTGAGGTATTTTTGACCCCAGATCTCATATTTAAGAGGTCCTGTCATGCTTTTTTCTATTACAAGGAATGTTTACATTCCTTGTAATAGGAATAAAAGTGACCCATTTTTTTTTTAATGGACAGTGTAAAAATAAAAAATAACAAGTAAAATAAATAAGAAAAAGAAATTTAAAGCACCCCGTCCCGCCGAGCTCGTGTGCAGAAGCGAACGCATACGTAAGTCCCAACCACATATGAAAATTGTGTTCAAACCACACATGTGAGGTATCACCGCGATTGTTACAGCGAGTCCAATAATTCTAGCACTAGACCTCCTCTGTAACTCAAAACTGGTAACCTGTAGAAATTTTTAAACTTCACCAATGGAGATTTTTAAGTGGCAAAGTTTGTCCCTATTCCACGAGCGGGCGCAATTTCGAACCGTGACATGTTGGGTATTAATTTACTCTGCGTACCATTATCTATCACAATATAGAAAAAAACTGGGCTAACTTTACTGATGTCTTATTTTTCAATTCAAAAAAGTGATTTCTTTCTTAAAAAATTGCGTTTTTAAGACCGTTGCACAAATACAGTGTTACATAAAGTATTGCAACGACTGCAATTTTATTCTCTAGGGTGTTAACAAAATATATATAATGGGGCATGGCCTGAAGCGAGAGGGAATGGACGTCTCCTCACAGAGCTCCAAGACTCCCTTCGCCTAATCCGGAGGCATCCAGAAGATTGGACAAAGGGTGAGAGACATCAACCCACCTGACTGTCCCCACACACACCATCTACCCCCCCAGACCGATATTGAGCAGAAAGAGACAGTCCACAGCCCTGTACAACACACTGCAGTGCCCAGTCCCTGGGCATCCGCCGCCATCTTTGAGGCCTGGAACACCGGACCGCCTCACATCCCACATCAGCCTCTCCATCCAGAGCTACATCGACCCTCTAGCTGGGCTCCCACACCTCCACAGCTGCCCTGTAACCTTGCAGGCCCATACAACAACTCAAGGCCGCTGGCAAAACTCGAGGCCTAGTAGCGGCCACCAAGCCGAGGCCTCAATTCTTGCACACAGCTGTCAACAACCATCCTCTTAGAGCTCATAACTGTGCCCCACACCAACACTGAACAGGGAAGCAACTAAAGGGGCAGAGTGCATTAAACCTCAGCACAATCTGATAAACATACCAGACGGCCTCCCACGGCAGCCATCTTGCTACTCCCATATTAATACAACATCTGACTCTAAACATCTCTGGGGTAAAAAAAAAAGAGAGAGAGATAGAGGACACAGAGAGGCATGTCCAAAAAGTGGTACAAGCCAACCGCTCCACGCTGTCTGACCCACTACTATACCACCATGATGAAGGCCCATGATGGCGCCCGTACCGGGAGCACCAGGCAGAGCAACACATCCGAACCACCTCCCAGCCCAACTCCACAACCACAGGGACTGAAAACCACGACAATAACGGACCCCAGGGAAGGCATGGACACTCTGCCACCACCAGACCCCACCCCATCTGATGCGCAATCAGACAGGGGCAAGAGACTGGCTACGTCACCTGCAAACTCCCCTTACAAGGAACCCCAGGCTAAAAAACAGCTATGGACCTCCACTAATGCTGCAATATACAAGACTGTACACACCACCTCCCTGGCCTCTGTCTTAGTCACAGATAACCCTGTATCTGAAGCAATGCTAAAATCTATGCTGCTCACCTTACAGAAAGACCTACATAAGGAGCTATAAATCTCCATCTCCCAGCTGCATGACAGAGTAGTCTCCCTAGAGGAAAGAACAAATGCACTAGAAGACAACATGCAAGATTACTCCAGAGCACGCAACAAATTACTTGATGCACACGAACATCATGCAGAAGACAGTCACCACATTAAACTAAAACTGTCAGACTTGAAAGACAGTGCCAGATGAAATAACATCAAATTTAGGGGTATCCCTGAGTCAGTAAAAGCCCAAGACCCAAGAAATAACCCCATACTTGCAACAACTCTTCTTAAAACTCCTCCCACATCTGAGCACCTAAGACATCTTAATTGACTGAGCCCATAGAATCGCTAAGCCAGCGCACCTACCTGCTGACATTCCGAGAGATGTCCTCGCTCGGATTCATTTCTTCCATGTGAAGGAACAGATCCTCTCGACCGCCAAAGCCACAAAGTCGCTACCAGCCCTATAAACCACCATAAAACAGTTTTCTGACCCCCTGCTACCATGAGGTTACGCAGAGCCTTAATGCCCGTCATCTTGGTCCTACAACAAAACAACATAACATACAAATGGGGCTTCCCAACCAAGCTACTGGTCACGTACCAACACCAAATGGTCACCATTCTCTCGCCCAAAGAAGGATACAAAAAACTAACAAATTGGGGCCTGCTCACCCTTCCCCCCAATGACACAGGACAGAGAAGATTGGCTCCCATGTCCTCTAACTCCCGGAACACAGTCCCCTCTATGAACTAAATAACAGGACCTGCAAATGCACCCAGCCCTCCTGCTATACCGATCCAGCTTGGTCTTTCCACGCTTGCATTCCTCTCACCGCCTCCAGGTTATAGTGTGCAAAGCACACCATTGTTTAAAAAAACTGTTCAAGTTATCGCTTACCTTAGTTCTTGTTCATATTACTAAGTATTTTGAATCTCTGACCTGACACCTACGTGGTCACTGTGCATATTCTCACTAACCAACTACTGTAATTGTTTCTCTGCTACAAACTGTAGTAAACCAAAGGGTAGAGTCCATCACCAACAGCGGACCCCTCCGAGCATAATCAACTACCATGCCCATCACATTTACTTCCATAAATGCTAAAGGGTTGAATTCCCCCTTCAAACGCAATCTACTATGGAAGGAAGCCCTATCTCAGCACACAGATATACTCTGCGTACAAGAAACCCAGTTTTCCAATCTCAAACAACCCCAATGTAAACACAGAAAATATCCACACTGCTTCTTTGCAAACGTCTCACAAAAGAAAAAAGGAGTGATGATTGCCATAAGTTCATCAGTAAACTTTACCCTACACCATTGTGAAGCTGATGAAGATGGCAGATACCTCATCCTCTCAGTCACAATTGACAACCGCCCCCTCACCATTGTGAATATATACGCACCCAACATGGCCCAGAAAAAAATCTTCACCACCATATTTACCAAATTGGCCCAATATAGATCCACACCCTTACTACTGTACGGAGATTTCAATGAGATTGTTGACCCATCACTAGACACAACCAACCCCACAAAACGCAGACCCTCGGCCCTCTCTGCCCTCCTGCAAAGGGAAGACCTATATGATGCTTGGAGGTGTCTGCATGATATGGAGAGGGACTACACCTTTTACTTCTCCCCTTACCAATCTTACTCTCAGATTGACTTTATAATCACGGATAAACACCTACTACAATCCATAGAGCAGGTACAAATCGGAATGATTACGTGGTCCGACCACGCTCCAGTGTCGATTAAACTGTCAGACTCTACATACTGCCCGACACACACAATTTGGAGACTCAATACCTCCCTCCTCAACAATCCGACCTTTGAATCACAAATTCAATCCGAGATTAAGAACTATTTCCTAAACAATGCAAACTCTGTGTCTGATTGTGCGGTGGTCTGGAATGCCCACAAGGCTTACTTGCGGGGTCTTTTCATTAAACTAGGGGCACATACCAAAAAAATGCTTACCTCCATCACGGATTCACGGAACCCCACCACCCAAGTGGCCGCAGATCTCAAAATTCTAAGATACAAGCTCAGTGAACACCTCCGCTCTAAATTTGATCTCTACATCAAACGCCTCAAACTGACATCCTACTCCTAAGCTAACAAACCGGGAGCCTACCTAGCCAAACAACTTAAACAACAACTTTACAACAGAAAAATCCCTTTTATCACGACCCCCCAGGGCAAACGCCTAAACAATCCCCTTGACATCGCCAATGAATTCAGCAGATTTTACACAAACCTATACAATCTAAAAGAGACGGACCATATGATCCCCCCAAAATCAGAAGACATCACTAAATTGTTAACCTCAATTCATCTTCCCACAATTTCCCCTGACCAATTAGCAGCTTTAACGGAACCCTTTACCCCAATTGAAATATCAAAAATTATCAAGCAGTTCCCCCTCCACAAAGCACCCGGCCCAGATGGCCTTCCAAATGAATATTACAAACAATTTGACTCTCTCCTTACCTCCCACTTATGCAACACCTTCAACCAACTAATGACAGCAGGTGACATCCCAAAAGAGTCTTTAGAGGCATTAATAGTCACCATACCCAAGCCAGGAAAAGCACCAGACAACCCAGCCAACTATCGACCAATTTCATTGCTCAATACCGACACCAAATTGTACGCCAAACTCCTGGCACAACGCCTGTCCTCGGTCATTTCTCAAATTATTCACCCAGATCAGGTAGGCTTTGTGCCAGGCAGGCAAGCAGCGGACGGAACCAGACGCTTCGTGGACCTCATACATTGGGTGGAACATACTCGAACGCCTTCTCTCTTCCTATCGTTGGATGCAGAGAAGGCGTTAGACAGGGTCCACTGGCCATACATGGAAGCGGTACTCCACAAGTTCGGAATATCAGGAACGCTCTTGACAGCTATATTAGGCCTCTACACTAAACCAAACGCGTGTGTATGGACCTTAGGTATCGCATCCGAACCCTTTATGATCACCAACGGCACGAGACAAGGGTGCCCACTCTCCCCCTTAATAATTAACCTGGTTATCGAGCCACTGGCACAGGTCATCAGATCTTCCCCTGCAGTCTCAGGAATCGTGGTCAGGGAAGTCGAACACAAAATTGGCCTATACGCCGATGATGTCATCATAGCCATGACAAACCCGAAAATGTCCCTCCCTGCAGTCCAACAAATACTAGACTCCTTCAGCGCAATCTCCCGGTATAAAATAAACCACAACAAATCCTTCATGCTAAACTTAGGCCTGGACCCACAAACCACCAAAATATATCTACCACCTCTCTATTTGCCTGGGCCCCAAATACCTCCATTCCATACCTGGGGATTTGGATGACATTCCCAAGCAAAGCTCTATTAAAAACAAACTATGATGACCTCGTGAGTAAGCTCTTGTGGCAGTCCAAAGATATAGACCATATAACCCCCTCCTGGGCAGGTAGGATTGCACTAGTCAAAATGTACCTACTTCCGCATTTTCTATATTTATTCCGTACACTACCTCTACCCTACCTACAAACAAGACTGAGTAACCTACAAACAGTTATCAACAACTTCATCTGGCAATAAAAACGTCCCAGAGTACACAGAATGGTACTCCTGACCCCTGCCCAACAAGAAAGCCTAGGTGCACCCAACATTCAAGCATACTACCACGCAATGATCCTGGACCAGTTGAAGGCCTGGTGGTCACCAAACAACTCCACAACCTGGAAACAAATAGAAGCCACCATGCTTTCAAATGACCCAAAACTTGCACTGGCTGCCACCCTTCTCAACTCCAAACCAGCACACTACCCGTTGGACACCATAAATGCCTCACTACGGGTATTGGTGGCAAAGCTACAAAGCCACAAGGGACTCTCCAGAGACACCTTAGCATTCATCCCCATTGAAGTGATGCAACTAATATCGCCAGACCTACCTCTCACAGACTGGATAAAAGCCGGTATCTCAAACCTGGGCATGCTCCTGTCACCTTCGAGGATACAGTCCTTCTTGGAGCTAAAACAGAAATATAACATACCTCAAAATACCTTTTTTCTCTTTCTACGAATCAGATCAGTTCTATCGAAAATACAATGGTCATCTACGGACTCCTTAACTCCAGAACTCCTGAGATTCTACAACACTAAACGCACCTCATCAAAAGGAATATCCTTTATGTATAAACTACTCACCTCCCTGTCCCTGGAACTACTCTCCCTCTCCATCAAACACTGGGCCACCCTCACAGACAACCCACCTTCACTTAAACAATGGCAAAGGGCCTTTAATGCCCCCAGGAGATTATCCCGCTGCATCACACACTGGGAATCCCTGCAGAAACTGTTTCACAGGTGGTACTTCACACCAATCAGATTGGCAGCCATCTTCCCCTCCACCTCACCTAAATGCTGGAGAGGTTGTGACCTCAATGGATCCTTGAGACACATATGGTGGGAATGCTCACATATCAGACCTTACTGGCACGAAATGACCAACTTCATTGCCACCCTGTGTGACTGCTCCATACCTATGGCGCCACTGGACTTACTCTTAAGTCTCTGGATACCTTCATGGCCCAGACACCTACAAATCTTAGTGACTCACATTCTAGCACGACTTGCAATAGCAAAAAAATGGAAATCACCTCAACCTCCTCAACTAGTAGAAGCTATTCACCCGCTGAACTTGCAATATCAGATGGAATACTCATTTGCCAAGGCCAACATCTCCACACAATCCTTCCACAGAGCCTGGTAAAAATGGACCTCAGACCACAGAAGCATTCTCACTCCTTAATGAACCCAGTAACTCTCTGGACGTGATGGGGTTTACCCCATAGGAACTCTACAAATCTACCCCACGCCCCAGTCCACACTCTGTGTAAAAATTATCTAGTAGTAGCACAGTGTCCACGCCCAACCACACTTTTCAGTATAACCTTATACCACAGGTGTCATTATCCCATAACTTGCCACCCTAGCTTTCTTATTGACATTGTCAGTCTATTGTTCAAATGTTTAACCTTGTAAACAAATGGGGGTTGCGCTTCCCCCTTAGCCACAGTTCGCTCCCTGTTGGGGTGGCCGAGGGCGTGGTGCAATTCCACACACTGCATCCTACCACGTAGTTTCTTTGTTTGTTCCTAACAACGCAGTGAACATCTTACTTGTGATCTCGCTGTAGCAACAAACTATTGACATGCATGATCAATTATCTTACTATACTTCATTATTGTTACTTTTTCTGCAAAAATCCAATAAAACTCAAAGTTAAAAAAATATATATATATAAAATGTTTGGGGGTTCCAGGTAATTTTCTTTAAAAAAAACACAGATTTTAAGTTGTAAACACCAAATCTCAGAAAGAGTCCTTAAGCGATTAAGCGCCAAAATTTAAAAAACAAAAATTGCGTGGTGTTCCCCCCCAAAACCCTTTGAGTCTGGTATGGATTTTAAGGGGAATGTCACGCCAAAATAAAAAAAAAAAGATGACGTGAGGGTTCCCTACACAATCCAAACCAGGCTCTTCAGGTCTGGTATGGATTTTAAGGGGAACCCCGTGCCAAAATTAAAAAAAAAAAAATTACTTAGGTGTCCCCCCAAAGTCTGTACCAGGCCCTTCAGGTCTGGTATGGATTTTAAGGGGAACCCTTGCCAAATTAAAAAAAAATGGCGTAGGGGTCCCCCCAAAATCCAAACCAGACCCTTATCTGAGCATGCAGCCCTGGCATGGCAGGAGGGGCTGGGGATGAGTGAGCGCCCCCCCTTCAAACCATACCAGTCCACATGCCCTCAACATGGGGAGGGTGCTTTGAGGTCCCCCCAAAGCATCTTGTCCGCATATTGATGGGGAGTAGGACCTCATCCCCACAACCCTGACCTGTGGTTGTGGGGGTCTGTGGGCAGGGGGCCTATCAGAATCTGAAAGCCCCCTTTAATAAGGGGCCCCCAGATCCCGACCCTCCCCCCTATGTGAATGGGTATGGGGTACATTGTACCAGTACCCATTCACCAAAAATGGAGTGTAGTGGTACAAAAAACATGAGGCAGTTTTAGACAAGTCTTTTTGTAAAATAGTTATTTTCTTCCTATCTTCTTTCTTCCTCTGGTCTTCCTCAATCTTCTCCTGCCCTGGTCCTTCTTCTGGTCTTCTGCTTCTTCTTTAGGCCTTATTCCTTCCTTCCGTCATCTTCAATCTCCATCTTCTTCTTCCTTCTCTTTCACGGCCACTGCCTCTGGTGCCACCGCTGTGCCGTACAGGGGCGACACCCAGAATGGGCGGTATTCAGTTTGACATTTATTTTATAGGTAAGGGCGGGGCCAGCCAGTGACCTAACCAGGCGACCCTGTCCCCTTCTGACATCATGTGTTGTCATAGGGGCGGGTCACCTATTTACATCACCAGATGGTCCCGCCCTTTCTTATGAAAGAAATGTCAAACCCATTCTGGGCGTCACCTTTGGACGGCACAGCAGTGGCAGCGGGGTGGAGGTGGTGAAGGAACAAGAAGAAGATATAGAATGAAGATGACGAGAGGAAGAAAGAAGACCAAAAGAAGAAGCAGAAGACCAGAAGAAGGAGCCCTGCAGAAGAAGATGGAGGAAGACCGGAGGAAGAAAGAAAAAAGAAGAAAAGAGCTATTTTACACAATAAAGGACTTGTCAAAAACTGCCTTATGTTTTTTTACCACTACACTCCTTTTTTTGGTGAATGGGTTGGGGTACAATGTACCCCATACCTATTCACATGGGGGGTCGGGATTATTAAAGGGGGCTTCCAGATTCTGATAAGCCCCCACCTGCAGACCACCACAACCACCAGCAAGGGCTGTGGGGATGAGGCCCTTCTCCCCATCAACATGGAGACAAGGTGCTTTGGGAACCCCAAAGCACCCTCCCCATGTTGAGGGCATGTGGTATGATACAGTTTGGAGGGGGGAGCTCACTCGTCCCCACCCCTTCCTGCCATGCCAGGGCTGCGTGCTTAGATAAGGGTCTGGTTTGAATTTTGGGGGGACCCCTACACCATTGTTTTTAAATTTGGCGCGGGGTTCCCCTTAAAACCCATACCAGACCAAAAGTGCCTGGTATGAACTTTAGGGGGGACCCTACACTTTTTTTAAAAAATGTTGGCGTGGGGTTCCCTTTAAAATCCATACCAGACCTGAAGGGCCTGGTATGGACTTTGGGGGGGAACCCTACTAACGTTTTTAAAAAAAAGTTGGCGTGGGGTTCCCCTTAAAATCCAAACCAGACCCGAAGGACCTGGTATGGACTGGGGGGGGCAACACAATGCTTTTTTGGTGATTTTATCTATATTGCCAGAAACTATCAATACATTACAGCCACGAGCGGTTTTGAATTACAATTTTTCCTTTACAAATATCATTTTGCAATGGCACTGTACTAAACATCACAAAGTTGTGCCCTTTTACAAGCATACTAAGGGAACCCCCCAGGCACGATATTTAAAGGAAATTTTCATTTTTATTTTTTCACTTTAAGCATTATTAAAATCACTGCTCCTGAAAAACAATCAATTTTAAAACTTTTTTTTGCATTGATATCCCCTAGGGTAGGACCCGGGTCCCCATACACTTTTTATGGCAATATCTTGCATATATGCCTTTAAAATAAGCACTTATGATTTTTCATGTTCGCGTCCCATTGATTTTAACGGCGTTCACGTGTTTGCACAAATTTGTTGCCTGTTTGCATGTTCTGGTGCGAACAGAAACGGGAGGTGTTTGGCCCATCCCTAGTCAAAATGACCATGTGATTTTCCCATGGCCCGCATTTTACAAAAAGGTGCATGCATCTCTTTCTGCAGAAAACTCAGGCATGGCAGCCCATTCAAATGAATGGGCTGCTGTGCCCACACAAACATGGGCTGCAAGCATGCAGAGATGTGAAACTAGGGTAAAAGCAAATTACTTTTTTTAAGTCATTTCAAATGACATTTATCAAGCCATCAAATGTGCAGAGAATTTTGATGCAAATCTTTATTTGAACATTTGCAGAACATGGGCTGCTTTACACCTTTAAAGGAGACCTGACACCCTCATATAATTGCAACAAACAGAAATGTATGAAAAAACATAGACTGCACTAAGTTATTTTACTAAAGTCACTGCTGCTATGAGATAAAATGAGAGAATTCGCCCTTCACTATTTCTAACTTGTTTTCTTTTTTTTAATCTTTGCATTTCTCCAATTAGAGATATATGGATATAGTAGTCACTATCTAGTAAAAGCACACCTGGGAAACAGCTGGTGGGCCTTCTGTGAAAGTGAAATTACCATAATTGAAGAGATTACGTCAGTAATTAAGAGAGCTGTTATAGGTGGACTCCATGATGTGGATCATCCAGATATGTTTTTAATTAAATTTATGTGAGGAATGTTCATGAAATAATGTCCAAGCACTATAGCAACAAGTCAACAGACTTCACTTATATCTTGCAATATGTCAGTGACTTTAGTAAGATTATATCAGGCTCTGCCTTCTGTAACTTGTCAGCATCTGAGTGCCTCAGGATCACGTCAATAACAAGTCTAACAAGAAGTAAATGGTTCCTTGCCTGTCATTTATGGAGACACATGTATTTGGCTTTTATAGAAAATTAATTTTAACTCTGCAGCACATTTAAAATGACTGATTATTGATTTAATGCATGGTTTTATATCCCCTATAGATAATGGCGTTGTGCCTATTTCTTAGTAAGTTTGCTTCTTTATATTGGTAAAAAATGTACAGTGCTGCAATAATAGCTAATATCATTATTTCACAGTGCCAAGGGCCCTGGAATCTTACGATTTGCTTTGCTAACCTTTAAATCTGAAATCTGGGGAGGCATAAACATTGAATTTCTTCCAATTATACATTTATTACAAAGGAATTTAATGGACTTCTCCAAACAGCTGACAAAATACCTAAATCAGTCATAATATCAGCCTCCCTGAACAGCAGAACTCTGCACAGTACTGTCCACCTAACAGTTATGGGAGGAGATAGCAAAATAAGTATGACATTAGTATGATGCTGCTACTTCATTGTTCAATCATAAGTTGTTGTTTATATTAAACCAGGCTCCATTTCTCAGCTACAACACAGCCTTCAGAGAGGACACAAAGGGGTTGATTTACTAAAACTGGAAAGTGCAAAATCTGGTGCAGCTGTGCATGGTAGCCAATCACCTTCTATTTTCAGCTTGTTTAATTAAGCTTTGACAATAAGAGCCAGTTCACACTGAGGCGGCACGACTTACAGGGCAAAGCAAGTCACGCCGTTCGAGGCTACCTCAGCGCGGCTTGCAAGGAGACTTCTTTACATAGAAGTCAATGCAAGTCGCGCTGAGGTCGCCCCGAAATAGTGCAGGAATCTTTTTCTAAGTCGGAGCGACCTGAGTCACTCCTATTAGAACGGTTCCATTGCACTGTATGGGGACGACTTGTCAGGCGACTTGAGTCGCCTGACAAGTCGCCTCAGTGTGATCCGGCTATTAAACCTGGAAGCTGATTGGTTTCTATGCAGAGCTGCACCAGATTTTGCACTCTCTAGTTTTAGTAAATGTAATATATGTTTTTGAACTGTATATTTAATGGTTTGCAAATATAATTTGGCTTTTAAAAAATGAGTAAAATATGGCCACCTTGAACCAAAGCTCACACAAAGCTAATCCTATGCATACTACAATCTGATAAAAAAACGAATAACAGATTGGACAAGAACCTCTCCCTTTGCTCAAAAAATGTAGGCTCATAGCCCTACTAAACTTGGACCTAAAAATATTTACTAAGATGCTTTCCCTAAGGTTGAACATGGTTCTTCCAAATTTAATGCATAAAGATCATGTGGATGTTGTATCATTCCATTAGGCAGGTGACAATACAAGAAAAGTTATTGTTCTGATAGATGTTGCCAACCAGGGAGAATTTCGAGCTATGTTGTTTAGTGTAGACATTCCTTCGACAGGTTGGGATGGTCTTTTCTTCTAGCCACCCTTGAACATGTGGATTTCCTGCATGCTATTCAGTACCTCTATTCAACAACATCAACGCAGCTTTTGCTATCTCATCCTCCGAACAGGACAAGGGTGCCCTTTATCTCCATTTCTATTTGCTCTTTGCATTGAGACCCTGGCAGCTCATATACGACATGATGCAGATGACATACTTTTCACATCAACACACCACTTACAAACCTTTACAAAACAAATGGAGACATACAGTTCTCTGTCGGGCTATAGGGTCAAACTATCTAAATCTGATGTTTTGCTGCTGAACCCCCCATCCCACCCCACCAGGAAATCCAGCAGCTCATCACCCACTTCTCATATGCTATTAGGCCAAAGGCAATGAAATGTCTAGGAGTGAAAATCACTTACACATACAAAGCCTTATAAAAAGGAAACTTCCTTCCCTTGTTTCACTCCCTGCGCACAACTTTATCACTATGGAAGTGCCATCATATTTCCTTTCTTGGTTGAATTGCCTCAATCAAAATTATTATCCTTCCTAAACTTTCTATCTTTTTGAAACACTTTTGGTCCCTGTACCAATCTTACACCTTAACCACTTCAATACTGGGCATTTCACCCCCTTCTTGCCCATGGCCATTTTCAGATTTCAGCACAGTTGCACTTTGAATGACAATTGTGTGGTCATGCAACACTGTACCCAAATTAAGTTTCTATCATTTTTTTAGCTTTCTTTTGGTGATATTTAATCACCACGGGGTAGGGGTGTTGTAAAACAAACAAAAAAAGACAGAACATTAAAGAAAGAAAAAACAAACGTTCTTAGTTTCTGTTTAAAAGTTTTGCAAATAAGTCATTTTTCTTCTTCACTAATGTGAACTGATGAGACTGCACTGATGGGCATTGATGAGGCTGGTACCTATCCATCCTAATAATTTACTGTGGAATGCAAAAGCAGCTGTTGACTCCTCTACCCTTTTACATACAAGAACATTCCTGCACAGCTTTTAGACAACATTGCATAGCCATACTCTTATGTCAGAATCATCTCTAATGGCGGCGTTTCTTTTTAACCCTAATGTGCCGGATAGTCTTTGCGATGTCCCAACCGTAGATGTCAAAAAAACGTTTTCAAATTGGTCAGTTGGTTCATCCCATGACCAGAAAATTACGTCCTTTTGAGACACTCATAGATAAATTCCAATTGCTCCTTCAAAAGGACTTTGGATATTTGCAGATACATCACTAGGCTCAGTCCATCACCCCCTCACACCAATTTTCTAAACTGACCCCTAGCCTTATATATATATATATATATATATATATATATATATATAGAGAGAGAGATAGATAGATAGATAGATAGATAGATAGATAGATAGATAGATAGATAGATAGATAGATATATAGATATATCTATATATATATTGTGACAGTAAGGTTCCATGTCATTGTGTTTGTCACCCAGGATTGTCAACCAGACAGGTTGAGAGGCTCTACAATTATTATGTAACGTGGAGGAATCAGTTTCTTCCAAGGCTTGTAAAATCCAGTTGAGAACCTAGAGCCTGGAGATTTCGCAGCGATCTGGGATGGAGGAATTCTTCAATCCTAGGTTTTGGGAACAGCCAGGAGTCTCGCTTTTTGATTGCAGGTGTGTCCTGGGCTAATAGCAGAGTCAGAACCAGGATTCTGGGCTCCACCCTCCCGAGGAGTCCAGGCGTGCAAGAGAGAAGCATGCATGTCTGCACGGGTCAGTCTGAAGGAGCAGACAGAGGGCCCAAACCTGTGGGCTGTAGCAGCAGGGAAGCTGTAAAAGTGAGTGTCAGCTGAGGTACAGAGTGTGTACCAAACAGGGACACTATTACAAGGTCAAGAGGACCGAGGTCAAAGCCTGAGCAGCAGTGCTGACCAGAGAGATAGGTGGTTTGGTATTTTCCGTGAGTAAATTACATTACTGCTGAGAAGTTGAAACCCCTGCATGGGAATCCTGGATGGACTGTCATTTCTTTTGTTTAAATAAAAGTAGGCTGCCATTCCCTTATAAGCACAGTCTGGAGTGGCCCATTTTCTGGAAATAGCATGCACCACTTGAGTATAGTCACCCGGCATGCTTACAATATATATACAGTATCTCACAAAAGTGAGTACACCCCTCACATTTTTGTAAATATTTTATTATATCTCTTCATGTGACAACATGTAAAATAGTGAGTGTACAGCTTGTATAGCAGTGTAAATTTGCTGTCCCCTCAAAATAACTCAACACACAGCCATTAATATCTAAACCACTGGCAACAAAAGTGAGTACATCCTTAAGTGAAAATGTCCAAATTGGGCCCAGTTAGCCATTTTCCCTCCCTGGTATCACGTGACTTGTTAGTGTTACAAGGTCTCAGTTGTAAATGGGGAGCAAGTGTGTTTAATTTGGTGTAATCACTCTCCCTCTCTCATACTGGTCATTGAAAGTTCAACATGGCACCTCATGGCAAAGAACTCTCTGAGGATCTGAAAAAAAGAATTGTTGTTCTACATAAAGATGGCTAGGCTATAAGAAGATTGCCAAGACCCTGAAAATGAGCTGCAGTACGGTGGCCAAGACCATACAGCGGTTTAACAGGACGGGTTCCACTCAGAACAGGCCTTGCCATGGTCGACCAAAGAAGTTGAGTGCATGTGCTCAGCATCATATCCAGAGGTTGTCTTTGGGAAATAGACATATGAGTGCTGCCAGCATTGCTGCAGAGATTGAAGGGGTGGGGGGTCAGCCTGTCAGTGCTCAGACCATACGCTACACACTGCATCAAATTGGGCTGCATGGATGTCAAACCAGAAGGAAGCCTCTTCTAAAGATGATGCAAAAGATAGCCCATAAACAGTTTGCTGAAGATAAGCAGACTAAGGACATGGATTACTGGAACCATGTCCTGTGGTCTGATGAGACCAAGACAAACTTATTTGGTTCAAATGGTGTCAAGTGTGTGTGGCTGCAACCAGGTGAGGAGTACAAATACAAGTGTGTCTTGACTACAGTCAAGCGTGGTGGTGGGAGTGTCATGGTCTAGGGCTGCATAAGTGCTGCCGACACTGGGGAGCTACAGTTCATTGAGGGAACCATGAATGCCAACATGTACTGTGACATACTGAAGCAGAGCATGATCCCCTCGCTTAAGAGACTGGGCCGCAGGGCAGTATTCCATCATGATAATGACCCAAAACACACCTCCAAGACGACCACTACCTTGCTAAAGAAGCAGAGGGTAAAGGTGATGGACTGGCCAAGCATGTCTCCAGACCTAAATCCTATTGAGCATCTGTGGGGAATCCACAAATGGAAGGTGGAGAAGCACAAGTGGAAACAGGTGAAAGAGTGGAAGAGGACTCCGGTGGCAACCAGTGATGCTATGGTGAACTCCATGCCCAAGAAGGTTAAGGCAGTGCTGAAAAATAATGGTGGCCACACAAAATATTGACACTTTGGGCCCAATTGGGACATTTTCAATTAGGGGTGTACTCACTTTTGCTGCCAGCGCTTTAGACATTATTGGCTGTTGAGTTACTTTAAGGGGACAGCAAATGTACACTGTTATACAAGCTGTACACTCATTACTTTACAATGTAGCAAAGTGGCATTTTTTCAGTGTTGTCACATGAAAAGATAGAATAAAATATTTACACAAATGTGAGGGGTGTACTCACATCTGTGAGATACTGTATATAGATACAGTATATATAAAATTTTAAATGCCAGCTCTTTCCAACTCTATGCAAAGCATTCCTATATGTGCAAGTGGGAAAAAGTGTTGAGTGAGGAACTGACCCCAGAAACCTGGCATGTGCTGTGGTCTCAGGCTGCAAAAAGCTCTTTTTACACATTTTAGGAGGAAAATACTTCTAAACTTTAGTACTTATGGTACTTGACACCTGTAACTCTCCATGCTATCTACCCTGGGTCCAGAGACCTCTGTTGGAGATGTTGACAAAAAAGTGTCACTCTTCTTCACGTTTACTGGCGATGTGATCATATCACCTCATATTGGCAGTCAGTCTCCCATCTATTACAGCAATTACTGGATGCAACTGTTCCTCTCACCCCTGAAGCTTATTTTTTGGGCCTGCTACCATCCACCCTTCCCGAAGCTACCAAATTACTGGCATATTATATCCTGATGGTACAGCGCTGTTTGGTGGCACTCAAATAGAAAAAAAAAGGATCTTCCCACCTCTATATACCTTTATGCTAGAATTAAAGGTGTAGAACGGTGGTTCTCATCCTGTCTAGTGCTGTTTCCAAGTTGTGGGGACCCCTAACAGTAAAATTATTTTTGTTGCTCCTTCATTGCTGTAGACAGGGGGATACAGATGTGGCTGTGGATGGGGGAATACAGAAGTGGCTGTGGACAGGGGGGGTACAGAGGTTCCTGTGGACAGGAAGGTACAGAGGTAGCTATGCACAGGGGCGGGATACAGAGGTGGCTATGCACAGGGGGATACAGAGGTGGCTATGCACAGGGGGGATACAG
>BLSH010243747.1:106867-125910 GCA_018402905.1 Glandirana rugosa
CTCTGAAACCCCCCCATCTACAGCCACCTCTGTACTCCCCCCCCCTCATCCACCTCTACCTCTGTACTACCCTGTCCACAAAAGCATCTGTATTATAAAATACAATTGCAGATATTTGCTATTAAGACAGCCACTCGGCACTCTGATGACTCGCTGGCCATGTCTCTCCTCCCCCCCTCCTCCTGACTGACTGACGTCATTCCTCGCTGCCTCTCTCTTCTCTTCATCTGACAATTGCTGCAGACAGGCCTGAGAATGACACCAGTCAGTTGGGAGGAGGAGAGACGCGGTCAGTGAGTCATCAGAGCGTCAATCAGCGGTCTTAATAGCAAATCGCTACAACTGTATTTTATTATACTGCCGCTTTTGCTTGGCCACTTGTCCACGGGCCGGGTGCCCGTGAATTGATGACGGGCACTGATGGGCCGGGGATTTAGTGGCCATGGGTTGCCCACCCCTGGCTGAAAGGATAAGTTAACTTAAAAAAAAAATTAATTTTTTTGCAGGTAAAAAAAAAAAATGTGCATTTATTATTGTTTGTTGCAGGAGCCTGTAAAGCATTGCACCAGTGATCAGCAAGTCGTGGATGCCGTGCAGGTCTCCTGAACTGTGGAGTGCAGTGGTAGTTCATTGAAAACTTCAAGCTGACAGCTGCTGGATATCAGGACTTTTAGTTCATTCATACACAGAGCTCTGTGTACAAATGACACGGCTATGTGGGTAGAGCCCCGCATGCTCGAGCTGTTTTCAACAAGTGACAGCTAGTACGGGAACTTCTCCCCATACTATACTGCTGTCAAAGGGGGGGGGGGAGGGGGTGGCAGAGCAGCTGCAGGATTGGGAACATGTTGCACGTTCCACATTAAAAACGGGTGGAAGGTGTAACATTATCCCAAAGGTGAACTTATCCTTTAAGGCCAAATGTCACATGCAACTGATTGAGTTACTTCCTCACTCTCTGCTCTGTATGGGTCCCTACAGACTTTCAACAAGAGAGAAATGCAGTCTAAAAGCAACACCCTTTCTTTAAAAAAAAACATTGTGCTCTATGACACTTAAAGATTTATTTGTGAAATAAATACTTATATATATGGTATAAGCAATGTAAAAAACATCAAGTTTTAACAAAAAAAAATCAGCTGACCCAACACTATTTCTTTAAAGGAAGTGTGTGTTAAAAGATATAAAAAGCTTCCTTTCTTCTAAAAATGCTAGTTCAAGCTAATCCAATAGTTTAAGTCATTTTTTGAGTCACTCTTTCAGAACAATTATGCAGATAAGGAGCTCTGGATTCACTGTGACTTTAGCTGTTGCATGTGTGTTCAGTTATTAAAGTGGAACTCCAGCTTTTGATACACTTTACATAGTTAGCCCAAACAAACTATGTCCCTTACTAACATGTGAGGCCGCTGGATGTGCGTTATAAACTGAATGTAGATGAGTCAGAGAGACGGGCTGATGATGTCATAATCTCTGACTCAGCCAATCAGAGGAAACTTTGTATATATTGCTAGAATACATCACTTTCTATGAATGGCTGAGCATTGATCAGATAGACTCTATTGTGTTACAGGTGTGAGACAGGAAGGTCTCCGCTCGAATCTGGAACGCAGTGCTGTATTCTGTATGTAGCCTCAGCTACATACCATTAGGGCTGCCACCTCATCCCCAAACACATATGAATTACACAGGTTCTGTGGCTGATTAAGGTGGTAATTAAACTCACCCGGTATCTTATGTGCATTAAATTAGCCTCAGAACCTGTGTAATTCATACGTGTTTGGGTTTAAAGGGATGAGGTGGCAACCCTACATACAGTTTATACAGCATATCCAGTAGCCTCACATGTTAGTGAGGGACATAGTTTGTTTGGGCCAGCTTGGCCCAAACAAATTATGTAAACTATGTAAAGTGTATCAAAAGCTGGAGTTCAGCTTTAATTTTATAAAGTATTGAAATTCTAGACAGTACCAAGCATTTTTAAAAGGAAGTGAGCACTGGCAGCATAGGTATGTCTTTCAGTGCAGCTTTACTTTAGTTACCAATTCTTGGTAGTATATTTGATCTCAATGTATTTACTAAAAATCATGTTTTGTTAGTAATCCTATACATTAACCCCGTAGCGGGTGGGCCTTGGCCCTGAGAGGCAGCATATCTGCATACCAATTAGCAGACACAGCTGTGCCAAGACCGTGCTGCCTGGCACATTTACCGGCGGCTAACAGAAAGCTTCAGATTGCTTCTTGCGCTCGGGAGCTTTCTGTGACAGTCGGACAGTCAATCACAGTGGTCACATGATTGTAAACCCCACCTCGGGAGGCGCCAGTGCAAAGGGGTTAAACTTTTACAAAACAACATTTTGAAATGGTTTATTTGACACAACACTAGTGCTATTTTATAAAAAAAATAATTATTTAAGAAGTAGTGCTCATCAATGAGAAAATTGATTACGTCTGGACTGTGTGTTTCTATTAGCTTAAAATGGACTAGCTAAACCAAAAAGAACCTTGGTCTGTTCAAACATGACTGAACACAAGGAACAGTCTTGGCTTCCTTATTTTCAGTAGGCCTGTAAAGATCTTGGGCAATGCACTTTATAATTCATCCTCCATTGCAATGGATTTGATTCCTTTGGGGAGGTACACATAATAATATAACTTAACCACTTGTCTACTAGATGATGACAACTATAAATGACTCCAAGCTTGGCAGCAATGTAGTAGCTATAACATTAAACAGATATATGCTAATTGAAGAGCCAAACCTATTTCTTGTTGCACTCTTCTGGGAATTCCTGATATGGTTTTTCTTCTCCTCAATTTCCGTCTTCTCTGCAGAACAGATTGTGAATGAACTAGGGAGCAACGTATGCTTGCTTCTCTATCAAAACCAACACCTGGAAATAGATACATCAGCCTTGTTAATTCTTGCTTTGGTTTTATTACCCTATTTTAAATCGACATGATACTGTATACATTTATAAATCTTTAACTATATTTTAAATTTAATTAGGTTTATTTTTTTCTGCGTTTGAATTGACTATATGTATCATGTTTAAATACTAAGAAAGGAAATAATTTATTGCATCTTTTTAAATAGAAAGCTGTAGTGGGAGTATTTAATAAGGCAAAGGGAACATGCCCATTAAAGTAACACATAGGGGTTAATTAACTAAAGGTAAAAAGACTGTGCGCTTTGCAAAGTGCAGTTGTACTTATTAAATGAGGTAAAGTTTCACTTTACAAAGAATACCCAATCACATGCAAGGAAAATTGAAAAAATAGCATTTTTACTTGCACATGATTGTATGATGGAAGTCAGCAGAGCTTCTGCTCATTTACTAAGCTCTGGAGCAACTGTTCTTGCAGAGTGCAACTGCATTTCCAAAGTGCACAGTCTATTTACCTTTAGTAAATCAACCCCATAGTGTTAAAACATAAATGATGTTTAAGTAGAGTGGCTATATAAAACTGATATCTGATGATCTGCTAGAGGTTACTGCGCTTTAAATGCTTTCACTGGGCTTTGGAAGCAACTGAAAATATTTCCAAGCATATACTAAAAGACCTCTGTCCACTAAATGTCCTTAATACAATACAAATACAGTTCAGTGTGGCTCTTCTTGAAATTTTGTATAATGGAATATTGCTAGGTCTGTAATATGGGTAGATTTCATAATTTACCGTAAGTGTTTTTTGAACTCTGTGTCTGTTGCCATTTCAAATAATTCACTCTACATGACTTCAAAGGATATTTCTACTTCTGTATGGTGTGGTCAAAAATGGTTACCAACATTTGGGGTCCCTGGTTTGCAAGTGTGCTGATCACTACTAAGCTTGGTGCAGCTTGGTTTGTTTCAGTAAGCCAGAGGTCAAAAACATTTTACGTTCATTCAAGTGTGAGGGTTTTCCACATCATAGGCTAAGGTAGGTTTTCAGGGTTACCTTGTTAATTTTTTTGCTGTTCCCAGAATCTTCCGACCGATCCAGTGCAACTTGCATAAATCTTCCCAACATTTTTGAACATTTAGTCACACGTGACATTATTCAACAAGAGTTTGTGGTTTTAGGTGCTAATTCCTAAGTGCTATATCTCCCAACAATAAATCACAATCCAACTTTAAAACAAAATTAAACTCTAAAAAAAAAACCCACTGATGGTAGGATGTTTTATGACAGAAAAAACCCAGTGTGTCTCTTCTGTCATAAGTGCTTCTCCCTGTCTGTCAGTTTTAATGTACATTGATGCTGCTCATTAAATAAGGCTGACAGTATTCATAGATGCCAACCCAAGGCACATTATTACTGTTGTCGGAAAATGTGCAGTTATCTATTAAGAAATATTCATGTGTACTTTGTTTTTCAAAATGCTGATATAATATTTTATAGGTTTTGACTCTCGAATATATTTGTTGCTGTAAAGAATGGCAGTAAAATAGTTTCTAAATGGTATCATTAAAAAAACAAAAAATGGCAACGCTATTATTGATTGATGTTTTTTTTGTTCATTTGAGATGTGTGTGTTTCCTCTATTGCCAGCAGCTATTTTTTTGTCTACCGCTGATCTTTCTCTTTATATTTATTTTAAAACAAATAAATTACTTAGCTTGTTCGCTTTTGCCTACACAGTACAAATATCTTTGGTTCCAATCGTGAAATGCTCAAACCTTGCATTAGGCCATGTGAAAACAGGAGGGCCATTGCTCTCTTTGTAATGCTCCCAGTTCACACTATGCTGTGTGGAAACTGCATGTGATTTTGAACAGGAATAGCACTACATTCCTGTTCAAATCACATGCAATTCTTCAGCAGTACGACTTGAGACATTATTCTGTATGGCTCAAATCGCACCGAATCCGAACCAAAATCGCGCAGGACCTTTTTTTGGCTGCACCAGAATCAGATTGCATGGGTGCTCACACCCATATGATCCGATCCTGCAAAACGCACTGCGTTTTGCAAGCCTATTTCGGGTTGTGACAGCAACAAGGTTGGAAGTAGCCGCACTCAAACGATCCAATTTCCAAAAACAATTTTATTGCATCCTACTATAGGGTGCGAAACTCGTCAGCTGGACCTTTTGTTCGCTGTCTATATCACCCTTTGATGCAATAAAATCGTTTTTGGAAATTGGATCGTTTGAGTGCGGCTACTTCCAACCTTGTTGCTGTTACTACTTGATTGCTTCATCAGCCTGCACCTGCCCTTGTGAGTCAGCACACCAGATCCACACGAGCTGTGCTGCCCTCTGAGCGGTGAGCCTGCACTATTTCGGGTTGTCATTAACTTAACATACACACAATTAGCGGTTCGCTTGAACGGGGTGCGTTTCGGATGCGGTGTGGAATCTGCACAGAATTTGCTGTGAATTTACAGTGCACAAGTGTGAACCGGCACTGAAAGCTCTTAGGGTGAATCAGCATTCCACAGACACAACTGTGTTTACAGTTGCAAAATACAAAGAAAATGCATAGCCAATCAAGGGATAAAAAGGTAATACGTACTTTGTTTTCGGCACTTACTTTCATTCATTTATTGCTTCATACATTCATCTATTAAAGTTAGTTTTTTTTTGTAAATATAAACTAGCATATTAAAAGTAATATGGCTCCATGCACACTGGACGTTAAAAAAACGATTTAAAAATGTCAGTAGCTTTGTAGTGAGCCTTTCAGCTTTTATCAGCGTTAATGCACTAGCGTTTTTAAGCGTTGGCGCTTTTAATCTTTTTATTTTTTTTTTATTTTTCAATGGATCCGAAACGACCAAAAACACTGGTGAACAACGTTTTTGAGCGTTTATGAGCGCTTATCAGCGTTTTTAAGCTTCCAGCGTTATTTGTGGTCAGAAGAACGACTCTTGGACAGCAATTCAGGGCGTTCAGATAACAGCCCATAAACGCCACTGCTGTTAAGCGACAATAAACGTCCATGTATGCATGGACATATAGGATAACATAAAAGGGTGTTTATGGGCTGTTAAAAAAATGCCCAAACGACCATAAATGGTTGTTTATCAGCTTCTTATGCGCTGTTAAAAAAAATGCCCATATGACCATAAATGGTCGTTTATCAGCTTCAGTGTGCATGGAGCATAAGCATGAAACCAATGCTACTTATTTATGGATGCCGCAAACAAAAAAACAACACACAAATTACAGCTGCTATCCTGCAAGTGTGATGTTACAGAATTATTGGTATTGTTCAGTAACCAAAGCCATTCAAATTCCTGTTCTCATTATAATGCACATTAGAATAAAATACATATTTTGAGACATGGCAAAATATTGTAATATTTGCATTAAAGTGACATTATGTAAATCTTAACAGACACACGTGAATTGTTATTTTAATGGATATTAGCACTTTACCAGCTCATTAAATGAATTATGTATTAATATTAGGAAACTAGACAGTGATATATGAACAAGATATTCCCTACCTTTAAAGAGTCATTGGAAGACAAAATAGTTTTCCTACAGAACCAGACAACATTTTCAGTCAGTAAGTCTGACATACAAAAGTACACCATTCTGCAGTGACTTCCATGTGATGATCAGATGATTTTCTAAACTAACTTCTATTCTGTCTCATTTCAAACACTGCTTTTGTTCCATAGACAGATCCAGTCAAATTGCTGGTAAACACCACAACCCTTAGCTAATATAACATTTTGAAACAAACTGAAAACATACAGTAAGAGTTATCTATTTGTTTGTGTTCTTTTGATAACTGAAATGCTTTATATATCATTAAAATAGCATTTAAAATGTGATTCATGGTTGGATCCAAATGTATTCTTTGTACAGTTAAAGCAGTAGTAAACCCATCCATTTAACAGTTTAAAACCCAGTTCCATTTCCGGCACGTGCCAGAAATGTAATACTCCCTTTGTTTGTGCTCTAAACCAAACTGTCAAACCATCCAATGGCTGGTGTCATAGCTGATCACATGTGCAGCATCATGGCAGTTGTAGGTTAAACAGAGGCCAAGATGGCAGCTTCCTTGGGTGAAAATGATAGGAGGGTTTACTACCACTTTAAAGAAAAACTAGTCTTGTACAAAGTGTGCCCATCATTTATCCAAGTGTGATAGGAATGCAGCCAATCAGTTTACAAACTGGTGACACCACTGCCTTGCAAATCAGCAGCTACTGGATCATCAAATGTTAACGGTCGGGCGTGTTCAGAACCGAACGTTCCCGATCCCGCCAGGAAGCTAACACTGCAAAGCACAAATCACAGGCAGTGAGACATTTCCTCATCCTCAGCTGCAGTGATCGGGAAATATCTTATTGCCTGTTATTAGCTGCCTACAGTATGGGCTTCCTGGTGGGATCGGGCACGTTCTGTTCCGAACACGCCCGAGCCCATCCTTACAAATTAATATTAATACAACATGTATAATATGTGTAATTTACTGCTGGCTACTCAGGCTACATGTTACATGTAAAAACCTCTCAATTTAGATTTTTTTAAATAATATATTTAAAATAATATTTAAATTACTTCCTGAGAAAAAGAGAGAATAGGCTATATATAGGAGGTACCTCATCCATAAACTATCAAACCAAAAAGAACCAAAACATATTGGACCTTACTGGTACCAGAGAGGAACCCTCAAACATTGTTGTATAAAAAAGGTAAATATTTATTACAAACATTAATTAAGAACAATCATAAAACCATGAAAATATGTTCCAATAGGTCCTTTTGGAACATATAACAAAGTTCTACTTTAGTTGCTCGATTATATGGCTTGTACCATCCAATTAGAGTACCTTTTTCATAGTTTTATGATTGTTCTTAATCAATGTTTGTAATAAATATTTACCTTTTTATACAACAAAGTTTGGCCGTTCCTCTCTGGCACCAGTAAAGTCTAATATGTTCTGGTTCTTTTTGGTTAAATCAGGTGTTCTCAAGTCCTGTCCTCAGGACCCACCAACAGGCCAGATTTTTACTATTACCTTGGGGAGATGCAGACTAGAATACTGCAATCACTGAGCAGCAAATGATATCACCTGTGATGCATTTCAGTTATCCTGCAAACCTGGCCTGTTAGTGGGTCCCAAGGACAGGAGTTGAGAACCGCTGGGTTAAATTAATTCTTAGGGATGCAGAGTGCTCTATCTGCTGTTGGGGCAAATGGTGAGGCAGCCATCTAAGGCGCATTCAGTAGAGTATCATACTAGGGCCATTTTTTAGGCAGGAGCCAATCAACCTACCAGCATGTTTCTTGGGGTGTGGGAGGAAACCCACACAAGCACAGGGAGACGATGCACACTCCATGCGGAGAGTGTCCTGGCCAGCATTTGAACTGAGGATCCCATTACTTCAGTGAAGAAGTGAGTGCCACTAAGCTACTGTGCTGCCCAACTACCAACTACTGTGAAGATAAAGGCCCTGCAATATTTTAAATCTTTTCAATTCATATCCAATCCAGTTATCTCTTGCACTACAAAACCACCAATAATAATGAAAGAAATTGTACTATAGATTATATCATGTGGGGCCAGTGTAATAATATCAATCCTATATAAGTAAAAAAAAAAAGAGTACAGTAATGCATTGATTACAACAACTAGTGTATCTACCTGAATTTGTCTTTATGTTACGTTTGTAAGCCATTCAAAAGCAAACCTGGGAAAACAGGTGCTAGGAGCTCTTCTGCAGGGCACAGTGTTTTCAGTTTGACACAAAGACCTTGCTGACATGAGGAGACAGCAGAGTGAAGGCAGTAATGATTCATCTGTGTTCTACTGCTTCTTTATTATTCACTTAGCAAGCTGGGGGTGTGACTAAACTATATTTCTTTACTGAAGTGGAAGTCCAGGACCTAACTATCCTGCCTAGCAGTGGTGTTTGGGTCATAAAACTGGATCAACAGAATTACATTTTTTTTTATAGATAAAGCAGTATATGTATTTATGGCTGTAATCAGCTGCTTTCCTCAAGATTTTTTTTTTTTAAAATAACAATATTTTACTACATATTCTGACTACTCAGTAACACAGAACCCTACTTGATAATTACCTTATTTATAAAAATACTGAGTAAATTGAATATTTTAGACATTGTTAAATTTTGCAGAGGAAACTAGAGCCAAACCAGTAAAATCTAATATTTCAGGTATGGTTGGATTCTGGTGAGTTCAATATTTCACTGGAATCAAATACCTGAGTACCCCAACAACAAGAACATTGTAATGAATACAGCACATGGACAATTTGTGAGCAAAGAGTATGTAAGGTCCACTGGTTTTCTTGGAAAAAAAGACCTATTTTTTGCTCTCTTATTATATTTACATATAATGCATGTCGTATTGTTATATTATATGATAATTAAATGTTTAAAACCTGTAATTTGTTTACGTCTATAATAAAAATATAGTTTAGGTACTCTACCAGAGACATTGATGGGGATAATGCATGATGTAACCACTTGGGACTCCTGTTTCATCTTCTCCTCGGGGGTGGGCAGAGGCAATGCTTTATTCCAGTTGGTTTGTTTATCCAGTGTTGATGGAACATTAGGAATTGGATTTTTTGGCCTTTCTCCTAAAACCATTTCATCTTCATCCTGAGGTGGATGAGCCTGTAAATTTTGCATACATTAGTATTGCCTTATAAAAGCTTGCAAGCTCACCAGGAATTGATTAATCCATGTTTGTTTTGTCAGTGAGGAACCAAAGCAGAAAGAAGGAAAGCTAATATTTATATTCCACATACATAGGGATAGTAACAGAGACACTTAATGTTAACAAATGGAAAAAATAGTTAATAACAAACCACCAAAAATAGAAAAGAAAAAGTCAAAGGAGAGTGAAAGTATGGGTTAATCTTCTAAGAACTCTTGCAGAAGGAAAGGATTAGCAATAGAGACACGATAATGAAATGTATGAAATAATATATTTTACTCACACTGTAAAAAAAAAAAACTAGATCTCAAAAAATTTGGACTAAGAGTATATTCCTAAATTCTACAATCTCAATTTTTTAGAAGTTTTTTTAGTCTTTAAAGTTAATCACCAAATATATGCCGCCCGTTGTCCTCTGTTGTGTTAACTATTCTGCATTACACATTCTTTCTATTGAATGTTGTTGCTCACTAATGCTAGTTCCCATCTGTTCTTAGTTTACAGACTTCAGACTCTTAAGAATATTAAAACAGTATGGAGTGACACTTACCTTTCCAGTGTTTCCTGGCCATATAATTTAAATGCCACATGAAATAGGATTTTTTAATATATCTCTGCAGAAAATCATACAACTTTTACTACTTTCTTCCTTCATCTGCAGCTTTTGTGTTCAATCCCAGCAGACATGAATAGCTCATACAAACTACAAGCACAAAAGACTTTGTTTCCTAGGTAACTCGATGGGAGAAAGTTTGCTGCGTGCTTAAGGGGAAAAGGCTAGGTTTTGTTTCTGACTTCTTCCCTGAATTACAATAGACTCCTGGACAATGACCGTGTAGCGATCTTACTACTCTCTAATAAACTATTATGATTATTCTGTAAGGAGCAATGGTGTAGTATATTGATGGTCAGGTGTTCCCTGAATATCCTATACTCACGTTGATAAAGATTTCGTTTATTTTTAACTATTTTTCATCAACACAAATAGCCTTACTCAGCATTAAGTAATGGCCCAATACATTTGCATGTTTTTCCCATTAAATTTTGAGGTGACTCAAACCAGGTGCAGTATGTGACCGCATATAAATATATGCATCACAATATATAGGTATAATTTGCAAAAATGTGGATCAATAAAAATTCAATTTCAAGTGCAAATATCATAAAGAACATTTACAGTAAATGCATTTCAGCGTTCATTATCAATATAAGTCTGTTGATCCCCATATATAATTATCTGTAAAACAGTGTGCAGAAAAAGCAACCATCCAGTCCTCAGTACAACAGTACACTTCCTCCAAGGTGATCTTTTAGGTGTCCGTCAACTGTACAGACCCCCATAGAGATTACTCTTAAGGCCCGTACACACGGTCCGATGGTTAGTCAAAAACGGTCATCCAACAGCCTGTTGGCCGATAATCCGATCGCGTGTACGCACAATTCTACTGCAGATTTCCAATCATCGTCCAACTTTTGAGACTAGAAAACTTGTGTTGGCCAACTAATTGTTGACTCGTGTGTACAGAAGTTGACCAACCAACAGTTGGAAGTGCAAACACGCATGCTCGGAATCCAGAAAGTGTTCGTTCGTGTAACCTGTGTTCGTAATTCACAAATCACATTCACCTGAACTTCCTAGTTATACACTCGGAACACGTCACTATGTCACTTTGATGGCCAATTACTTGCTTTACACTAGAACAGTAAACCAAGCTGCCGTCGCCCAATTTGGGAAAAGTTGGACGTTCGGTTGACCAACCATTGGTTTGTGTGTATGAGACTTTACTGTTATCTAGGTCAGCCTTTTTCAACCATTTAAGTTTCTTCAGGGGTGCCTTGGCAAAATGCCTAAAAAATGCCCAAAAATTGTATAAAATCCAAGGGGTGGCTCAAGCCTGCCTTTTAGTTACACAAAGCCACAGGTTTTCATTATAATTGATACGTTGTAAAACTATTTGAGTAGTTTTTCACTTTTTAGAATGGGGTGCCTCAAGACCTTCCATAATTTTAAAGGGTGCTTCAAGACTGTCCATAATCTTAAAGGGTGCTTTGAGACTGTCCATAATTTTAAAGGGTTACCTTGACTAAAAATGGCTGAGAAACACTGATCTAGCTAGTAGAGATGTGTTATTTTACTGAAAATGGTCCTTGTACTTACTGATCTGGGTGGTTATGCTTGTTAGTAGAGTCAAATTGATGCCTATTCTGCACCAGGGGTGTAGCAAAACCAGACTAACTGTCAAAGATCTGCAATATTTATTGGAGAGTGGCCACTCAGTAGCAAGAGCTGGCGACTGCATCCCAGCCTCTCTTCCTGATTTTTCTCTCCATTTGTTTGATTGCTCCTGACAAAGTCTGTGTGAGACAAAATGCACTGGGTGGAGCAAAGTGATGTGACATCATCACAGGCTCTGCATGTGAATGGCTGGAGGTGCGTGCATGATAGCGAGTCCTTGGAAGTCGTAAGTTGGAAGTACAGGATCATTTCCAAGTGGTTTAAAAACAATGTTGTTTGACCTACTTCATTTTTTTTAAGGGGGTCAACTGGAATTGGTGAGTTTATTTTCACAAGAGGGTCTCTATGGTTGATGGTCACATAAAAGAGCACCCTAGAGGAAGTGCACTGTTGCACTGATAATTGAATGTTTTTCCTATACATTGTTTCACAGAGGATTCTATATTGAACTCAACCAACCTTATATTGTTATTAAACACCCTGACTTGAATTGGACTTGAAAATTAATTGATATTGGTTCACATTGTTTGTATTATATTTATATATTATGATTTTTTTTACTATTTTGTACTTTGAAGGATATAATACAGCCGCTAGATAGAGTTAGGTTTTTATTTTAGTGTGGGGCATTGAATGTTTTAATGCAACCACAAATAACTATTTTGGTACGTGAATAACTGTTGGTCAACCCATAATTTGATTGTTTTCCATTTTACTGCTTTTTTTTATCAAACGATGAAGTGGTTAAAATAAAATGAAAGGCAAACCTTGTTTCCATAATGGATAGAGTAAGCTGATGGTTATAACCCATGTCAGTTTTTTTATGGCCTCTTTGTCCCACAGGGGAGATTTACCTTGACTTCCTGTCCCATGGCCAAATTAGGAAGTGAGAGGAAAAATTAGAAAATCCTTTGTTGTCACCAGGGTCACCAGAACTAATGTCAGCATTTGAAGATATCCCCTCTATTGAGCATAATAAAGGGGCACAGACAGCAATAAAAATTTGACAGCTGTTCTAATCCCTCTTCACTCTACCCATTACAAAAAAAGTTCAGTCTTTAGTTATACTTTAAGAAAATCAGAATAAACTTAAAACGTATAAACTAAAATGGGTTTCCCTTCACAAAAAGTATATCCTGTATACTGCTTTATGTAGCAATATGGAAGGGTCCATACAGACCAACAGTAACAGTGTGATAGCCAAACAACTTTAGTATAGATAGATGTAGAAGGTCAAACCAATTCCTGTGAATTTAATAGTTAGGTAACTTAAATAATAAAATATACTTGTACTGGCAATTCTGAACACAGACAATTGCCAGATCTATAATTAAAAAGATGGTAGAAAAATCAGTATATAGGACAGAGAAATGAAAAGCATATTGGTTGAAAGAGCTTGAGAACAATAAAGGGTAAAGCTGAGTATATTTACAGATCACATGCTGCATGGTTATGATATGATGAAAAACGGGACCCGTTATTACTAAGGTCTAAATAATCAGTTATGTTTATTATAATTTCTTAAAAGTTTGTTGACCTGATTCTAAACCATATGCACCGAATAAAGAGGAATCGATAGAAAAATATAGGGAGTTAGAAAAGAAGTTACAGATGTTAATATTAGGGATAGAGCATTGTCATTTTTATCTGGACAGAGATACACTTAAACTTGCTGTTCTCAAATACCTTTCTACTCCATGGGGTCAAATGGCAACATTCAGTAGGGGAGGACGGACGGGTTCTGTTAAACTAAGAATATAAAATGTAGGAAAACACATTAAAAGCATGCATGGATGGCAAAATAAAATGTGGCTTACACTTTGGCAGACTATGCAACATGAGTAGAGATTAGTGAATGGATCTGAAAACTGGGCCAGTATGGAGAAATTGTGTGAATCTGGTCTTTTTCAGTTGGTAGATTTACTATAGATCAATTCACTCACCTCTAAAAATGATTTTTACATGAAAAAGTATAAATAAATGTGAATTACAATGTGGATAAATAATGCATACTGACAGAAATAATACAAAAACCAGGATTAACAATGCAGATTTCAGTTCAATGTACCAATATGAAGTTTAAATTCAAACGTGTAATGCAGCAGAGGCAGACACGTTGTAAGAACAATAAAAGTCAACCCAAAATTGTTATTTCATTTTTTGATAGATAACAGAGGGTTAAAGTATTTCAGAAGGTAAAATTTTTTTTCTCAGCTTTGGTCGTATTAAAAAAATGGTCAAAAACTCTTAGAGCTGTCTATGTTTCATTGAAGAGATTTCCCTTTACTTCGTGGCCTGGAAGTGAGAAAATATTTCCAAAGTGAGAGAAAATACCCTCATAGACAGTTATCACCATTGGAGGATTTGCCCTCACTTCCTGTTCCAGAGACAATAGTAAAATTATGAATTTCCCATTGTTTCCAGTTCCAGTGGTCACCAGGACAAAAAGAAATAGCTAATCTCCCCAGCCCTTCAATAGTCTATCCAAGACGAATAAATATGTTTTTACTTTATGTATACTTTAAGCCACCTAAGAGATTTGGGTACCAAAACTACATGTTAGATAATGTCTAATAGTATTTACACTGCAGGTATGTACAAAGAGTAAACCAAAGAATATATAGAAACTTTATTGTATATGAACATAAGGAAATTAAGGCTTACTGGTGCATGGTGATGTTCCTTTACCTCTCTTCTCTTTAGAGTATGAGCAGAAGGGTAGGAGGGAAGAGGAGGAGCAACAAAAACAGAGCCCATGAACCGCCTTTCTCTGTTGTCTGCTCGTGCACGTTGCTCTGTTATTGAGAAAGCAGAGAACAGGACACAGTAAATAATGATACATCAATCTTTGCTTGAAGGTGCAAACAGTCTAACACAATCATATAGAAGTAATGCGAATTATGCTTGTTTTCAGGAACTGAGAGTTTATAGAGTTTTTGGTGCACTGGTTCTGAATGAGGGGCTTTCAGCTACAAATATATTTCAAAATAAATTAAGCCAAAATGTCTCTGACATGTCATATTTCTTTAGTTGATGACTTCACCCTATTTATATATTTTGTTCATGGTTGAGTACCTTTTGGATTAAGGTAGGTCATATTCCAAGAATTTTCTAGATAAGGATATAACAAACAAATAGTTTTTTATACTTTGGGTATAATGGTAGGCAAAATTGTTTTTACCGGATTAACCAGACTGTCTGTAAGCACCCATGGCAGGTGTACAGTCACCAATGCCTGTGTACCTGCCATGTATGCAGCAAATATAGCATAAAACTTGATAATTTAAGTCAATGGGGCTGCACCAAAACGGAGCAACAAGCACTTGCCTCATGGTTGCGGCACATTAGTTCCATTGAAAGTTGGAAAAACAAACAAAAAAACAGACATTCAGGAGATAGCAGGTTCCCTTTCCGAATACTTGGAAACTGCTACTTGGCTGCACTCTGAAAATTGAACCACCACAGAATGCTTTTTGCAGTGACCTTAATGGCAGGATTATCAAGTATTAATTTAGCAAATGTTGTAGATTTTAAACTATTAAAAATTACGTTTGAAATTACATTAAAATTTATTTTAGATTTTAGTGATTGGATTTATATCACCATCATCTTCATCATCATCTTTCATTTCTAGGTCAACAGCTACTACTGCTAGTATAAGAGAACATGCCCGTTAATATAGTAAATGTTTTAAACACAATTCTCCCTACATACTCATATTTTACATTTCCACAAGATGGCAGGCATGCTTTTCTGTTAGATCCATTTGAAAAACACATTGTACTTAATCTACACTCATCAATACTACGCTACTAACACATTTTACTTTCTTATTTTTATTTTTAGATAATGATGGTTTAGACTATGATGTATATTGCTTGATAGTGCCAAGCTAATGATAGATCTAAAGACAGGATATCACAGGCTGAAATACAAAAGGACTATTCCCAGGGACAGTGTCTTTATTAATATAATGGTGTCCATGTGAGTTTATACTCACAGTCCACCAAAGCACTGGCAATTAACCTACATCTTGGAAATACTGCCCCAAGTGCATGTATTTATTGTATGCACTCATTTTGCACTTAAAAAAATGGTTTTGTTTACTCTGTAAAGAAAAGTACTTTGTTGGAACCATATAAATATATCAAATAACACAAAGGTGTCAGAATCCCCCTACAACATCGCTGTATGATAAGGCTACATGCGTATTTCTGGTATCTGGGATGTCTTAGAGCTGCGTACAGCCGGACATAGACATTAATGGGTGAAGGCTGTCTTACAAAGCTATTTGCGTAAAACAGCATACAGGCATAATGAAAACACCTAACTAATGTGCATTTTGTGTATTACATCTGTGTGCATATGCTACTTTAACTGCTTGCCGACGGCTGATCAGCAATTGACGGCGACAGTGTGGCTCGATAGCGCGGATCGCTGTCATATGACGGCGGCCGCGAGATCGAGCCCAATGAGCGCGCGCGCGCCGCCAGAGGCGCGCCCGTGCGCTCACTGTGTCCGGGGAGGGCCAGGGAGCGGGTGCGGCGGATTCGATCTCCGCCGGCCACTCGCGATGCCCCCCCTGGAGTGAAAGAACAGAGGCCCGTGTAAGTAAACACGGACCTCCGTTCTGTGAGGGGGCAAGGGCTGTGATCACAGCCTTCCTCTACATGGAAGGTGTGATCACTTCCCTTCCCCAGCTAGGGCAGTCACCCCACAGTTAGAACACGCCCAGGGAACCCAGTTAACCCTTAGAGCGCCCCCTGCAGGTTAACCCCTTCACTGCCAATGACATTTACACAGTAATCAGTGCATTTTTATAGCACTGATCGCTGCATAGATGCCAATGGTCCCAAAAAAGTGTCAAAATGTTCCAACATGTCCGCTGAAATATCGCAGTACTGCTAAAAATCGCAGATCGCCGCCATTACTAGTAAAAAAAAATAAAAACCCCAGAAATGAATTCTCATCATCCGTAAACGCGGCCACTTTTGCGCAAACCAATCAATAAACGCCGATTGCGATTTTTTTTATCACAAATATGAGGAAGAATATAAATTGGCCAAAACCGATGAAAAAAAATGTTTTTTTATATTTTTTTTTTTGGATTTGTATTTTAGCAAAAAGTAAGACATTTTTTTTTTTTTTGCAAAATTGTCGCTCTTCTTTTGTTTATAGCAGCGATCAGAAATGAGGCAGCGGTGATCAAATACCACCAAAAGAAAGCTCTATTTGTGGGGAAAAAAAAGGATGCAAATTTCGTTTGGGTACAACGTCGCACGACCGCGCAATTGTCAGTTAAAGCGACGCAGTGCCGAATCGCAAAAAGGGCTCCGGTCCTAAAGCTGGAAATCCTTCCGGGGCTGAAGTGGTTAATAAATGAAATCACCAAGCTACTCATTCATTCCTTTATTATTTCTTGCCTTGACTATTGCAACTCCCTTCTCATAGGCCTACCTCTACACGGGCTATCCCGCCTTCAGTCTATCATGAATGCTGCTGCCAGAATAATCTACCTTACCAACCTCTCTGCCAATCCCTCCACTGGCTTTCAATTGCCCAGCTTATCACATTCAAAATGCTAACAGCAACATTCAAAGCCATTCAAAACTCCCCAAGCTACATCACCAATCTTGTTTTGATATATCACTAAAACCATCCTCTCGCTCCTCTCAAGACCTTCTGCTCTTCTCCAGAGCATCTCCCATCCTCTGGAACTCTCTACCCCAAATTCTCCTACTCTGTCCACCTTTATATGATCCTTTAAAAAAGAAAAAAAAAACCCTTTAGTCTCGTCGAAAGGCTCCCACTATCTGTCTGCTCCGCCATCTGACATTTCTTACATAGCTAAGAGGTGTGGCCACCCAGCGACATCGCCGAAGTGGCCCCACCTTCTTGTGATGTCATTGAGCAAGATATGCTGGGGGAATGACATCACCCGATGATGTCGTCGGGTGACTCTGGCTCTTAATTATTTATGAAATGTCAGACGGCGGAGCAGGCAAATGGCGGGAGCCTTTGACAAGTCCAGAGGTTTTTTCTTTTTTAGGGTCTAGAGGTGTGGTGGGCGTCGTGTTTGACGATGGATCTATACTGTGGGACATTTCATTTTTTTATTTTTTAATAAAGGACTCGTGTTGCGTCTGAATTCACTTTTTACACTTTTTTGGTGAATGGGTAGGAATACTATGTACCCCACACTCATTCATATGGGGGGGGGGCGAGATCTGGGGGCCCCTTGTTAAAGGGGACTTATAGATTTTGATAAGCTCCCCCTCCCGTAGACCCCCACAATCACTGCCCAGGGTTGTGGGGAGGAGGCCCTTATCCCCATCAATATGGGGACAATGTGCTTTGGGTGTTGAGGGCATGTGGCCTGGTATGGTTCAGGAGGGGGGGGGGCGCTCGCTCATCCCCTTCCCCCTTTCCTGGCTTGCTGGGCTGCATGCTCGGATAAGGGACTGGTATGGATTTTGGGGGGAACCCCATGCCTTTTTTTATTTTGGCATGGGGTTCCCTTTAAAATCCTTACCAGACCTAAAGGACTTGGTATAGATAGGAGGGGGGGGGGGGGCATGCATTTTTTCTGAATTTTTCATTGCCAGCATTCTTTTGTTTACATTTTAGCTGTCAGTGGGGAAGCCCACTGAGAGCTGATGAGTCATCGGTTGTTAAGGACGTGGCAGATGGCTTAGCGGCCCGCTCTAAAAGGTGACCCCCTGACATGCAACAATTGGCATGTCATTTTTTTGGGGGGGGGGGGGGCGGATACCTGTTTTTACAGGTATCCAGCTCTCTCTTCCTCTCCTGGCACTGCAGAGCTCTCTCCCCCCTCCCTCCCGGCAATCTTCTGGGTTACGTCACAGGTCCCAGAAGATTGCCCAGCCATTCACAGCGTGCAGCGCTGCTCACGCGTGCGCAGTGTGCGCCCGGCTTTAAAACCAAAGCTGGGAGCCCACACTTGCTATGCCGGCACCGCACAGAGGAGGGAGAGAAGAGCGAGGCAGCGGATGGCCACATCGCTGGAGTGTGGAACAGGTGAGTGTCTGATTATTAAAAGTCAGCAGCTACACTTTTTGTAGCTGCTGCCTTTTAAAACGGTGGAACTCCGCTTTAACCACTTCAGCCCCGTAAGAATTTTGCACTTTAGGACCAGAGCACTTTTTGCGA
>BLSH010243747.1:126983-139100 GCA_018402905.1 Glandirana rugosa
TACATTGTTTCCTTAAAAGTAGAAAGTTTCATCTCGTACACTCCTCTACCACACGAGTTGAGTTTGTAACGTTATAGGGATAGTACGAAAACGTAAGATGTCAGGTAGTACACTGGAAACTACTTCAGATCATTTTCTCTAAAAACTCTGGAGGTAATGGGTACGTAAAAAAAAACCATAAGAAACGACCCTCTACCTTTCTCACTTCAAATCCAGTTTCGACAAAACCGTTTAGAGAAAACCGAAGAATCCTTTTGGCAACGTAAGGATATTTCGCCTCCGATTTCAGCATGGGGGCAGATTTGTACTGGGAGGAGGGGGAATTTGTGCTCTGGAATGGCAGGTCACCTGTCCGAGATCTACTCGTTGCTGACCTCCGCTTTATAGGAATGCAACGGTTTTCCTAAGAAGCCAAAAGAGATTTGCCAAAACAGCTTTGACCTAAACTTCACTCTTTCCATCTCCCAGCAAAGAATACCAAAAAAAAATGCATGGGTAATGGAGGTCTCAAAAATCTCTTTTACTAGACTTCATCAAAGGTCACATGATGGACTGTAGAATGCAAAAGCATGATAGGGATATTGCAATGTTTGAGTTGAGCACACCATCTCCTCACATGCTCTACTTTGAAAGATGAAAATTCCTTTGTTACATGAAGCTTTTACTGCAGCAATAATGCACAGGCTGGAAAGCCACACTTTCATGATGTAATTTCTCCTGCAGGGCAGAAAAGCCAGTACTGTGGATCCCACATTAGCTGACAGGAAGATATCATCTCTTGAATTATCCTTCCTGGTGATTTACATGCAGCAATTCTATTCTATAATGTTCTAACCTTTCTGGGTATATTTTTAATTTCCAATAAAAGTCAATATACAAACCTCTGTCTTTAGGAGGCTGTGAAAATCATATTTATGTTTACAGCTTTTTAGAAGAACATTAATCTATTGCAGTACCAGTGACAATTTAAAATATAAAAGCTGAACTTGCATCTTAAAAAAGCCCAAGGTGATCCAGTACAGGTAACATGTTTAAAGGAAAACTATCATGAAGGCAATATGGGGGCTGCTTTTATGCTGAAATTCTGACCTATTGACATCAACACTTTCTAAAAAGCCCAGAAAAAAGCATGTAGATCAGAAAAGTCATAGTAAAGTCAGAAGGCCCTATCTGCATACTCAGACTTTTGAGGCAGGAGGAGTCAGCATAGTATTCAAGCAACTAACATTCGCAGAGGGACTGGTCAGGAGTGACATATTTCTCCAAAGCAGGTTTTCTTTAAAATAAATATAGATGATTTCTAAGTATGAACAGGATACATGAGGTAACATGGAATCTAATTAGTTTTAAGGAGTAAAAACTTACCTCTACGCATGGAACGCAGATTTTGCTTGGCATGGCGATGGAGTTCCTCTACACAAGGTGGTCTAGTGGTTGGCAGGAAGATGTTCCTCTGCTGGTGCAAAGTTGTCTTGTAATACACGCTCAGCTTGCTTTCTGCATCCAAGTTTGAGACAGCTGTTTATAAGGACATAATTGTTGATAGATTAATAAATTAGTGGATTAGACAAGATAGGACATGTAAGAAATTTTCACAAACTATATAAACAATCTCAAAGCATTGTGCTGTATATCATCTATTATGTCTAACATTTTCCTCACAATGCCATTATATATTTCTGGCCCAATAGCAGCAAATAACACCTTCCTCGCTTGATGGGGGATTTAAAGATTTGGTCCAAAACCTAATGTATAATATATTGCTAAAGGTTCCCAAAACATATGCTGCTATATGTGCCTTTTGCCTTTTTTTTAATACTGAGAAACTCCAAACTTGCACTGTACAGTGACAGTGTCCAGTTAGGAGATGTATTCTGGTTATTTGTTGTAAGTTACGGTACAATGCACACATTTACTGCACATTACAGAGACATATTAAACAAGACCACATGTGTCAGAGTTTCCTAGATGCCTTGGAAACCTCTTTGGAACCTGAACTCAAAGAAAAGGAACAGGCTTCCTATATTTTAAAGAAATAGGTGTAGGATATTTTCTGAATTGTGACTTCTGCATAAATACATCGGTCAGCAATGAGCCCATGTAAAAAAACATATGAACCCTAAATCACCGGTATAACATTACACAGCCATCACAGTAGGAAATAGTTCTAACAGCATTTTATACTGTTTATTGCATAGTCGCTTTCAGTATTTGGCACAGTACCACTTTATCTTTACTCAGTAGGTACAACACATGTTATACGATAGTGTTGGCCCCATCTTATACTATTGACTGATTTGAAGCAAACATATTTTTAATAGTTTTGATCAGTGGGATGGTTGGGAATCAATGTATTTATGCAATATTCAGATAAAAATCATACACATTTCTTAATAGTATAGAAATATTGTTTCTCTTCTTTTTTCTTTGTATGCATTATTAGCCCCTTTGCTCTTTTACTTAAAGTGTATATAAATGCATATTATTTTCTATTGTATGTTTTGAATATAGTAGGGCAGGGTCAGATTAGTCCAGTATTCTTGCTGTCTATGTGCCCATTGATGAGATTCACCACTCTATTTGTACATTGTCGCCAAGAAAGAAAGTGAGGAGAAATCCAAAATATTACAGTTGTCCGCAGAACAAGAGAAAAGGGGAAATTTTAAACTCTCTAGCAGGGAATTTAAACATTCACTACAAAAAAAATTAAAATAAAAAAAATAAAGGTTTGGATATACGGTATAGCAATTTTCTTATGATGCTCTTAGGGACTGAGGTCATAACATTCTCCAGAAAGCAATGGGGCAACCATGTAGGTGTAGGGGTCCAGCTAATCTCATAGTATTTGCTACAGATTTTTACTTTCAATAATTTTTGTTGATATTTCAGCAAAATACAAAGCCAACATGTGAAAAAAAGTGGGCTGTTGGGTGAAAAAAAATCAAGATTACATGAAGTTGCAAAAGGATATAAAGCCCAATCTACAGAGTCCATCTGATCCAAAAACAGTATCAGATAACACGGGGGAGTGAGTTGTACTCATGACCGTACTATCCAAATAACTCAGCCCCAAAGGCACAGCACAGAACCAAAAGAAAGAAAAAGAAAAACAAACCCATTCAAAAGCAGATACAGCTATTTTAAACTATGTCCACAAAGTAAGTCTATGGCTGCTTTTCACAAGTATATTGTGCCTTTTGGTGATGACTTTACTATAATATTGCAAATCACGAGACTTAAAGTAAAAAAAAAAATCAACTTAAAATACATAAAATGAATAAACAAATGTATCCATTATATTAATCTAAGCTTTATAAGCACCATCCAAACCCCATCTACTTCAAACCACTTGACCTATATGAGAATGTGTATCTGATCAACAGGATAGGAGTAAGTAGCACTAGGACGTTATTTGTCTAAGGGGCACTATCAATTTAAGAGTCTACCGATTTGTGGCTGACAAATGTAAACACTCATAATCATAAAACACACATAATGTACCATATTTATAAATTATACACTTTAGGCAGATGTATAGAAAGCATGGAAACAACGCACAAAAGGTATTGGAAGTAACTCATGTCACTTGTGATTTATGGCTGTTCTTCTACTGATATCTCTTGTGAATATTTAACTCCAGACATAACTTTCAAAGAGGAACAAAACTGTCTGACATCAAAGCGTTCATTATAGGCTTGATAAACTACAGTACTCCACATGAACACAATACAAATACAGACTCTCTATGTTATCCAAAATAAATAGCAGGGTCTGGCATCTCTTGAGTCTGTATCAGATCTGGAATTTCCTTGCAATTAAAAATGGAAGAAACATTTGAAACCAGAAAAAACACTTAAGAATAAGGAAAAGATTGTTACTTATGTAGGTGTCTATTGTTTTTGCAAGAATACATATTACTGAATATATAAAGTACATTGGCAGTTCACCCAAACCACTTCTGTAATGTTTGGTAAATTTAGACCAGGCATCTGAAACTGGTGTTATTTGGATAGCATGCATCCCTCTCACTATTTTGCAATGCTCAGCTAGTTTTAACAGGATGCATACACTGCCATCCCATTCATACTTAGCCATCCCATCCATACTCTGCCATATCATTCATGCTTAGCCATCCCCAGGAGGAGTAGCAGAATGTATTTTGGGGTGTAATTTTTGCTATGTACACGCTGTGTGTTAGAAATATTGTATAAATGGACATCTTTGTGTAAAAAAATGCATTTTCCTTTTCTTTTCACATTTTCCACAAACGTGTAGAAAAAATGTTCAAAAGACTCATTATGCCTCCTAGAATATATGTTGGGGTGCTTGCTTTCCAAAATGGGGTCTTTTTTGGGTGTTTCCATTGTCCTGGTTCTCCAGGACCTTCAAAAGTGCAAGAGGTAGTCAAGAAATGAAATGTGTAATTTATGCTCCTAGAACGCCTGATGGTGCTCCCTGCATGTTGGGCCTCTGTATGTGGCCAGGCTGTGTAAAAGTCTCACACATGGAGTATCGCCATACTCAGGAGGAGTAGAATGTGTTTTGGGGTGCAATTTGTGGGATGAATATGATGTGAGAAATAACCTGTTAATATGACAATTTTGTGGGTAAAAAAAAAGAAAAAAAAATCTTAATTTTGCAAAGAATTGTGGGAAAAAATTACAACTTCAAAAAACTCACCATGCCTCTTACTAAATACTTTCCAAAAAGGGGTCATTTGGGGAGTATTAGGACTTTCCTGGCTTGTTAGTGTCTCAAGAAATGAGATAGGCCATCAGTACATCAGGTGTGATCAATTTTCAGTGATTGACACCATAGCTTGTAGACTCTATAAATTTCACAAGACCAAATAATATACACTAATTTGGGTTATTTTTACCAAATATATGTAGTAGTATAAATGACTAATTTGCAAAATTGTATAACAGAAACAAAGAAAAATGCATTTTTTGACAGAATTTTCTGTCTTTATTCATATATAGCACAAAAAAATAAAAAACCCAGTGGTGATTACATACCACCAAAAGAAAGCTCTATTTGTGTGGAAAAAAAAGGACAAAAATTTCCTATGGGTACAGTGTCGCATGACTGAGTAATTGTCATTCAAAATGTGAGAGCACTGAAAGCTGAAAATTGGTCTGGTTAGGAAGGGGGCAAGTGGTTAAGCTCTGTGTAGTAAGCTTCCAGTAAAGTGATGCATCGCTGTCATCCACCCTTCCTTGCATTAAGATAAAGGTATGTAAGTAAAATATGATATAGTGTGCTGATGGGTAGCTGCAGGACATCTTGCAAGGTGGAGACTCTGATCACTGAGAAGATTTTGGTTTGTGTGAGGTACACTGAACTAGCACAGTCTCGTGCTGTGCTTGCACTACATTGAAATGCTGGAAGGTAGTTTGGCTTCTTGGATCATTCAAGCGTGTTTGTTCTAATAATAACTACACAAAGGGCAAGCAAGAAGCATTTCTGCTCTATTTATTTTGCTACATTTCATGGGTTTCCCTCACAGCACTGTCTAGTAGACATGTTTTCTTTGTATTTACTATACTCATTAACATTTTGCCATCCCCTTTTTTGGCTTCCACAATGTATTTAATGTATTTTTTGGAATATGGCCATTAAGAAAAAAAAACACTTGGCATTGACATAAACTAAGTTTCTACTTTGAGAATATGTATTCATTTTCTGTTGTATAATGCACATTTAATAAAGCTGAATTATGTGTCAATGGCAGATTTGAGACTAACCAATCGGGTTTCATGTTTCATCATTTTATATCAACTAGAAGAAAAAATAACTCTTGATGGCTTTGCTGGAGCTTTGCACTTCCCAAAACAGAAATTAACATACGACTGGAAGTAAACACATATACATAGCAGTAGCCCTTTTGCCTGAAAATCTGTCTGGTGCATTGATGATTGAAATGCTTTTCATGCTGCATTGGCAAAGACATAATTTTTGCATTAAGGGCACTAAGGCCTCTTGACCTCAGGACATCTTAATACCTATTTTAGGTCACACCAGGGTGGTATGTACTTACATGTCTGACACCCAGGAACAAAGCAGTTGGTTCAGTTGTGGGAACTGATAATGTTTGGCACCAATGCTGTTCAGGAGAACCCTGCATTTTAGGAGTTAGGGTTTGGGTCTAGGATTAGGATAAGGACATTTTTTCAGGACTTTGCGTTAGGTTAAGGTTTAATGTTCAGAAATAAATGTAGGTGTTATGGTTAGAATCAGGTGTTATTACAAATGTTTTTTCAATCAGTTTCTATAAAAGAATACCTGGTGGTCCTGCCTTAAAGATCCTTGTTCAGGTGCTTTCTGTTATGAGGTGACAACTGTCTCCCTATTGTGTTCCTGTGTTGTCACCTTGTTACACGCTTCATTAATGGAGACCAGAGGCGGCTCTCTAAGTAGGCAAATTAGGCGGTCGCCTAAGGCCTCGCACTCGCAGGGGCCTCGCAATCGCCTAATTTGACACTGACACCAGCACTGAGATAGAGAGTACTGACGCCAGCACTTTAAAGCTCTTAATATATGCAATTTATAAAGTTAATTTTTCTATCGCTTGAATTATTATTCCCATTATCGGCGTGAGTAGAGCCTCATGTCTAGGTTTTGCCTAAGGCCTCACAAAGCCTAGAGCCGCCTCTGATGGAGACTACAAGTAGCTGTGCCAACATACATTGTGTGGACATGGTCCATCATTGACACCAACAGGGAGCAGGTCTAGAGCAAAAAACATGCAGCTCATGCTGGAGCAAGTGGCTGAAAGAGGATGGAGAAGAAGATCAGCAGCACTGGATTGCTAAAAAAATTAAAAGGTAATTTATGAAAAAATGGTGATTGTTTTTGATACACTGCAGTTTAATAAACGAAATGTCATTCAGTTTGGGTTTACATTTAATGTAGGGTAAGGGGTGAGAGCGTACAGTACAGTGCTGTATGCATATTTTTCCACTGCCAAAATCCCAGCAGCAAACATTACCCGCAGTGGGTAAAATATTGGCTAGAAAATATGGATGGGCCTCTTCTGTTAAGACAATGAACCGTTCTTTCTGAAGATCGGGCCGCCCCTAGATGTTTTCCCAATAAGGTTTCTAACAAACACACAGGTGTTGATTTTCTTCCTCTATGCTTATTATAGGCTTGTTAATACTGTACATTAGTGTTCCTTAAACGACTTTAATCTCCACCTTTTAATAGTATGACAAACATAGTAAACCACATTTATGTGACTCAGTAGTGTAAAAATATTGCATTAAACAAACCCATATTTATAATTACACATTGGTACATTTAAACATATCATTAATTATGATATTTGCAGCTATACATGTATTTAAGATAATAGTCTGTCACCTATAAATTCTTGCAGCACATCTATTTTTGGCTAATGGTTGTGTCAATAAACTAGCATAAACACTATTTTAGTAAGACTTCAGAAACATGGGGAGGGACAACACTGAATCACACAACCATATTTGATAAGCCATATGCTATGGGCCTGAATGAACTTCATAAATGTGGTGAATGTACTAATATGGAAATATCTATGTTACATGGCATCAGTAATATTGTGCCACAGCATTACATTATTGCCTTCACGAGGCAAGTGAGGATGATATTGACTGGGCTGGGAGGTTTAAGGGTGCAGGGAACTGTGAATGGTTAACCTCTTGGTTCCCCACCTACAACAACAACTGCAATATGATTTATAACACCAGATATGGTGAAGTCATACAAATTTTAAGAACCAATAACATGTCCAGGTGTATGGGCTGTGGCTCCAGTACAAAGCAGAAATACAAGTGGTCACCTCTTTTTGGCCAGAACCTTGGTCTATGAGTGTCTGCAAAAACACTTCTGTAGCCAAGCTGTGATCCATAGCATCCATTGAAGAAAGTTGATCAGCACTATTGAAATAGTCAATTCACTGCATTTGTTTCTAGGCCTAACCCCATACTAGGGCCCCCATTGAACATTGCACCATTATGCCTAAACTATACATTATTTTTTTCTTGAGTCTCATACACACTGATATAACACACTGATATAAAAAAGATACAAACGGTACTATGTGCTATGTAATGCCCAGTGAAGAAAAAAGTATACAGATAGCAGGCTCAATATGCATAGCATTCCATATTAAAAGGAATGAGTCTCTAACACTGTCAACCAATAGAAATATGTCTGAAGACCAACACTAGGATTTAGTTATATTTTATGGATCGGATATATGTATGCATATGCTCTAAGTCATTTGTCTTAGGCTGGGTTTACACTTATGCAATGCCAGACATTGCATGTGATTCGCACCACATTGCTGTACACATCACATGCGATGTCTGTGCGATGCAAATTCAGCAATACAGTTTGCATGGCTGAAGTCGCATCGCATTCGCACCAAAATGGTGCAGGACCCTTTTTTGGTCCACACTGGAATTGGATCGCATAGGTCAGGGATATGCAATTAGCGGACCTCCAGCTGTTGCAGAACTACAAGTCCCATTAGGCATAGAAAGACTCTGACAGCCACAAGCATGACACCCAGAGGCAGAGGCATGATGGGACTTGTAGTTTTGCAACAGCTGTAGGTCTGCTAATTGCATTTCCCTGGCATAGGTGTTCAGACCCATACGATCAGATTCCACAGTTTGCACTGCATTCCATGAACCGATTTGGGGGTGTCATTAACTTTATATTGACACCCGCAGCAGTTCACAGAGAGCAGTGCAAACTGCCTGCGAGTCAGATGTGATAAGGGAACTTGCACAGGAATCCCGGTTGTTCCCGCATCGCATCAGTGTAAACCGATCCTTATTAATCTTGCTACTGGTTAAAGGGAAATTAGCATGTATCCTCAAACTGATTTGTGTGTTGGCCACACAGATTATAGCCTTCTACCTTTGTATACCTACCATAGAAATGCCTGCATTTCTGTAAAAGGAAACAGAAATATTGTATGTGTGTTAATATTAGTTTCACAAAATGTATTACAGAGACATAATTGTCCCTTAGGGTTTACAGTACATGTATTCTTCTTGAAAGAGAAACAAAAAAATAAAATCTCAGTACTAGTGTGGGCTCCTTCCAATTGCCTGTTTTTTTTTTTTACTGTCAGCTAAACAGCCCTTTTCCTAGCACAGGATTATCTCTTATAATGTGTTCTGACAGAAGGGACAGGCGAATGCAACATGCTTATGTATTAGAAGGAACTCTGAGGCATTTAATAATGTATGCAGTGCCATACTGCATCTTCCACTGTACTGCTTCCGCCTGCACAACAGGGCTGGAGAATGACTTGAGCTGGCAACTTTGCATAAGAATATCATAAACTAATATCATATTGCAAACTCAAATTATCAAGTAAAACAGCATTAGATTTACATTAATTGATCTGTCATTTTATGCTTCACCAGAGCATACTTTATGCTAAATTCCGTCAGCTATAATGAAATAAATGTAAATGATTGGACATTCCTAAAGATACGCATTTAAATATGGTTTAATACATTTCTTCATTAAAGTGTAATTGCACTTTTAGTGTAGTTACTTTGACTTTTTCAAGCCTCCCTTGCCAGTCTTATACTTACCTGTCACTGATCTGCTGTGCATAAGAAGATGTAAAAGAGTAAATTCAAGCAGCTGTGTGGTTTCAAGAAGGTTGCATAGCCTACATAGCACTACATTGAGGACAGGTGAGTATAAGATTGGCAGAGGGGGCAGGGGACTTAGTGTAACTACAGTGAAAAATGCTTCTCCATTGCAATGTGTGTGGATTCCTAATGCACACCCTATGATTCAACAATCTACTAAAGCTAGTTGTAATGCTCACACCACAAAAAAGGTAACAATGTTAAAGGTCTCAGAGTTCTTCGGCATCTCACGGTGCTGAAATGGGGAAGGACGAGATGCCTAATGCCGGGTACACACGATGAGATTATCAGATGAATGATCGTATGTTTTTCTTTTTGCATGCCAATCTCATATTGAAAATGAAGAATTTACTAAAGTTACCAAAATTCTCGTATGACAGAATAAAAATTCGGAAGTGATGTAATGTGTTGTAGTGTATTTGTATTGTATTTTCGACCGACAACTGTATCGTACAATCCGGTATCGGAAAAAAGTGAAAAATATTTGTGCTTGTCCCATCGGATAATATCAGATGAACTGTCGTGATCGGTTCTCGAAAGCTGTGTACTAATGATCAGATTATTGTACAATTGCTTTGAAAGCTGTATTTTTCGTACAATTTTCTGATCGTGTAAATGGGCCATAAGCCCGCATGTGGGGCACAAAAATGACCACTTCCTCCCAGATAAACCGGTCAAGTGGTATTTGGCCTCTTATCCAATTATTCTCACATACAAGTAAAGTGGAGAATTGTATAGTAAACACCTTTCCTCACTGAAGAACAGATTTTGATGAAGTAGCTAAAAGCTGCTTGATCTGGTGATGGAAATCTTCGCAGAGAATAAATTGTGGGCAAATGTTCATTTGTAAGGTGAAGAGATGAGCTAGTACCCACCACTAGTGATTCAGTACTGTAATATGATTAAGACATTCTCTTCCTGTGAGAAGTCTTGTCAGAAATTTAAACAGCCAACGGGATTTCCTTGTTTCATTTATTACGTGAAAGTGTAGGGAATCCTGAAAGTTTCCCATGTTCTTAGGTCAGTTACCCCCAAAAAATATTATATCTATTAACTATCAGATCCTAATCCTTTTAGATTATGAATTTTAGATTATGAATTAAAAATACATATGGTATTATGTTAAAAAAAAATCTCCAAAGAACCTTACTGAACTAGTAAGGGGACCTTTGGACTATGTCGCCAAAGTCACATAACTGGCACAACCAATTGATAGGAAAAGACTTACAGCTCTACAAACCTCCTAGAGCCAAGCCAAATCTTGCTTTGCACAAACCAATTTGCTTGTCTATCAACTGTATTTTAAAGACTTTGCTGCAAATTTTTATGCCTGTTAGAAATTTACGCATTTTATCCACATGCTTTGAAAAAATTGCCAGTGTTATCTAATAGATCTCTGTAATTTATAGAAAGGGAGGGCTAAGGAATGAGTCTGGACTGTTGTGCAATATGCTGATAAAAGCCTGTCTTGCAAAGCAATTATTACCTCTGCAATACAGCACACAACATATATCTTTATTTATTGTGGAATGGCTTCATTCACAAATGCACAGGTTTTGTTTGTAATTGTTTGCCAGAATAGTGCCAGAAAAGGAGGTATTTGATTGTACATGTTATCAGAAACTACAGGGAAAACCTAGATAAACCACAATGATCAATTAGCATTCAACCTGTGAACACATTCCCCTAATCTACAGTCACTTGTATCTCAGCAACCATTCACAGAATTTTCTTTGAATTGCTAGATTTTAATCATTACTAAGTTCCTTTGCAAACAGCAATGCATAGGTCTTTTAAGGAAGGTGCCACAAAAAACAGACATATTTCTTCTATTACTAGTGCTAATACCAATAATCTCATCTTTTGCAATGTGTTTCTTACATTATGTAAATGATAGAAATGTCATGAGCAATAGGTGGAGTGACAGTATAGTGCAGTGGCATAGACAGCTGCGCAATCGTGATATTAGAGCCAGCTGTTGTAAAGAAGGAAGGTTGTGGCAACAGAGGCCAGCAGTGTAAGGCTCCACACACACTGGGCTTAAAAATACTTCAATTCCCCTGGCAGAAAAACAAGCTCAAATAGAGCATTTTTTGTACAAAGGTTAGATGAGTTTGGCAGAGTTTTTTCTGCCAGTAAGCTCCAATCAGGAACGCAAACCAGAAGGGTTTTGTTTCCTGCCTCTAAACATTGAGCTCAAAATATGCCTGTAATCATCTAATGTGCATGGACACATAGGATAACATTAGGCTGCTTCTACAGGCAAAACACAAAACTGCTTTGGTAGCAGCAATTTTTAAGCCAATGTGTATGGTGCCTTAGAGGATTGCAGGGGAGTGCTGAGGTGATCAGTGGTGGAGAAGGAGTGCAGGGGGGTGCAGAGTTGCTCAGTGGTGGAGAAGGAGTGCAGGGGGGGTGCAGAGGTGGTCAGTGGTGGAGAAGAAGTGCAGGGGGG
>BLSH010243747.1:139110-158182 GCA_018402905.1 Glandirana rugosa
GGACCGGAGCGCAGGGAGTGCAGAGGTTGTCAGTGGTGGAGGAGGAGTGCAGGGGGGTGCAGACAGGGCTGGCCCAAGACATTGTACTGCCTGGTTCCAAGCATGAAATGCAGCCCTGGCAGACAGGCCAGGGTAGTATATAGACAGGCTTGGGCAGTAAAAGGTGCAAAGGAGATCAGTGGTGGAGAAGGAGCCCAGGGGGGTGCAGAGGTGATCAGTGGTGAAGGAGAAGTGCAGGGGGGTGCTGAGGTGATCAGTGGTGGAGGAGGAGTGCAGGGGGTGCAGAGGTGATCTGTGGTGGAGAAGGAGCCCAGGGGGGTGCAGAGGTGATCAGTGGTGAAGGAGAAGTGCAGGGGGGTGCTGAGGTGATCAGTGGTGGAGGAGGAGTGCAGGGGGTGCAGAGGTGATCTGTGGTGGAGAAGGAGCGCAGGGGAGTGCAGAAGTGGTCAGTGGTGGAGGAGTGCAGGGGGGAGCAGGCAGGGCTGGCCTAAGACATTGTGCTGTCTGGTTCCAAGCATGAAATGCTGCCCTGGCAGACAGGCTAGGGTAGTATATAGACAGGCTTGGGCAGTATAGGGGCGGGCTAGGGTAATATAGGGGCAGATTAGGGTAGTATAATGGCAAGCTAGGGCTATATAGTGATTTTTGAGCATGACAGGTCATGCAACATTTGGCGATCCAGCAGATCAGCAGCCACTACTAGAAAGAATGATGGACACCCTTTGTATCCTGCCACACTGAACTAACTTATATTACCTCTCTGTTGCTCTCTCCCAGTGCTCCCACAGTCTTTAGTGCCTAGCCTCATGCATGCATCAGAGCAGAAAAAGGGGGGCCGGGCACGAGGCTGGGTGCGAACCTCCTCCAGTTCCACCCAATAGAAATGCAAGCCTCGCAAGCTGCGCCCGAACATCAGCTGCTGGCGGGTCAGTGGGGAAGGGATCTTTCATTGCTCTCTGTCTCCTGTGGGTACCCGGCCCCCCCGGCAGCACACACACCTGAGCTCTTCATGTGTGCTCGGATGTTTAACAGCTGGTGTTAGACCTGGAAACTTGTATCTTGTAACCTGAGTATGCATGTTGAGGGCAGCAGGGCGACCTTTTTACACAGTTGTCACCCTGCCCCCCGCCCAGTCCACCCCTGGATGACACACATAACTGCTGAAGAAAAATCTTGGGTGTATATTTGCCGCCCCTCTCAAAGTGCTGCCTGGGTCCAATGGACGCAGCGGGACCCATGGGTGCAGAGGTGATCAGTGGTGAAGGAAGAGCACAGGGGGGTGCAGAGGTGATCAGTGGTGGAGGAGTGCAGGGGGGGTGCAGAAGTGATCAGTGATGGAGAAGGAGTGCAGGGGTATAGAGTTGATCATTGGAGAAAAATAGGTACAGGGGCTGCTGAGGCTAGTAGGAGTGGAATCGGTTTGCAGAGGTTAAAAATTGTAGAAGAGGGGTACGGAGGGTGCAAATGCTAGCAGTGATGGAATAGGGTTGTGAAGAATAACAGTGGTGGAAGTGGATTACAGGGATGTATGGGATGTAGAGGTGAGCAATGGTGGAAGAGAGCCGTAGAGGTAAGCAGTTGTGGAAGGTGGGTGCAGAAGTGATAAACAAGAGTTGCAAAGGTGAGCGCTGGAGTCTTCAGACAAAATGTCAGCTAAAATTACTTTTATTAAGACACAGTAAGTAAAGTATATTGTGTGTGGTGCATATGTAGGGAATAGGCTCAGGTTCTAGTTAACCATGCCCTTTTAGGTCCCCCCAAACGTCAGTGCAGTGTGACCATACCTAACATTTTTCACAGCATCATTGTTTTCCTTCTAGTATTCAGAAGTGCCCCAGGTCTTTCACAATCCTATAGGAATCTATTCTCTGTTTTTAACTGTAATGATTGTTTTTAAATATAATTATTGTTTTATTACAAAGTGTTAGCTTTTTACTTTACTGCTTTACAAATGAAAAGAAAAGAAATATATTTGAATGGAAAAAATGATTTCCATGATTCTTTTTGTTTTGTTTTTTTATTATATGGGCACTTTTTGTCTTTTTATAGCTGTTCTGACATTTTAAAAATAATTCTCTTCTTTGACCCCAGTACAGTAATAATTTTATATGGATCCTCCGATTAAGTTTAAGAACCCCTGAGGTGAAGTATTTTAACACAGGAAGTAGATGCTGGTAAATGCATGAACAATGCAAAATGCTACTGGTCCTAGAGAAAGGTAGATGAAGGAACTGACAGGGGGAGTCTTCTGATATCTTTGAGAGATAATAAATACCTGCAAGTCTGACACTTAAGCATTACCGCGCATCCACGTATGAAAAAATATCTGATGCTAGGTTCCCTTTGACATGAAAATGATAGGAATGTACTAACAATGAATGCCAGTTTAGCTCTGGGTCGCTCAAGCTATACACTGCACAATGAAAGGCTGACAACACCAAAATCCCTGACCACTGTTTGATAAGTGTTGTATAAACATCAATAGTTTTTCTGCTATGCCAGTTAAAAGCATTCACATAGGAGCCATGAACCAACAGATCTTGCATTGTATAGCAAACTGGATGTTACATTCTGAAGACTAATGTTCTAGTTTATTTAGAGCAAAATAACCAAGGAAATATCTTTCTTACCCCTCTTTTGAAAACCTTAATGTAATCTATGTTAAAATGTGGGCACATCAAATGGCTTAACAAATGTTGACTATGAAATCCACTGTTTAGCTTGTGAAATCTATGGGGAAATCTTTATGTGTATGGCCAGGTTAACTTTTAGAGGCTTTTGCACAAAGTGGCCCCAGACATTTATCTTCTGCCCATGGACTGTACAGAAGGAAATTGCAAATGATTAAGATATAAAGCTTTGGAATTAAATATACAGTGAAATTCTTCATAAAGCAGAATCAATTCTAAGCATAACATTTATTTTTGACTTTTAGTTAATTGTAGAAGGGTAGCTTTTGGCAGATTATATTGCTGCTTGGTTATGTTACACCAATGAAATAAAAAGTCATTGCTACTAGCATATAAAACAATAGACCTATCTGTCAAATCTTAGATGATCTAATGTTCAGGCATCTGTCTGGATTTAAGGAATCTGAAGAGACAGCATCATTGACTGACCATTTCTTTGTTCTAGCTCCAGACAAATTGACTTAAAAGTGGCCTGTTACATCCATCAGAGGTGGTTGTGGAATGCCACTAGTTTTTCTTACCCTTATAGTGTATGTCAAACATCAGAACACTGAAAGACAGCCAGAAGTAGAAGCTTGTGATAGAAAGGAATTTAATGTTTTTTTTTTTTTTAATTTATTTCTTTATATATATATTTTTTTATTTTTTACTTTAAGTTTGGCATTTCTGTGGCACACCAGGAAAGCTCATCTCTCTTTTAATTAAACTGTTTTATAAACTGTGCCACATAAACAGTTCAAAAACCTAGCACAATTGCTGGCATGCACACACATTTTTAAAGGAATGTATAGTGGTGTTATACATTTTCTTTATTCATTATGGAAAAAGGTCCCTTTTACACCGATGAGGTGCGCTTTGACGGCACTGGGGGTGTAGCACAGTGTACCTGTGGGTTTGTTGCATGTTATCTACATTTTCCCATTGACTTTTATTATCTCCTGCTGTTTTGGTGTGCTTTCTGAAAGTACATAAAACATCCTGTATGCGGGACTTTTGGTGCACTTTCTGAAAGCGCACCAAAACCATGTGACATAATAGAACTCTATGGGAAAGTGCAGCTAACCCACACTAAACTACACCAGATCAGTGTGAAAGGAGCCTATAAATTATTATTTTTTATCTAATCTAATGTATTCTATTATTATAGCCAGCCAGCAGGTAGAGCTCTAGTCTTCTTTTTATATGTTTAGTTGTCTCGCCTTATTAGCGTTCTAGATAGATAGATAATTTGTTTTTGTGATTGTATAAAAATACAACTACATTTTACATAATACTCTTTTACAACATAATTAAATAAACAAGTATACAACACACTTACAACCAATACCTTCATCTCCACACAAAAATACACCCCACATACAAAGTATTCAGGGTGATGTTTTATTAACTTCTTGAAAAAGCTTGTGGTCAAGCTGAAACAATGACTTATTCCCCCTTAATCTTCCTCACTGCCTGCTTGTTAAAAGAAACATTCCCTAACAAATAATGGAAACTGCCATCACAGCTTTCTCATTCTGCAAATGCTAGTTGTCTATCTGTTGACCCTCTGGCTTTGACATATCGCAGAATTAGTATTCAGTTAAGGAGTTTGGTCTTTACTGGTCAGCAATGGCACCTCCATGTTTTAATCAGAGAAAGGTTCACTATCATATTGTATGTATGAAAGAAAAAGCTATAAAACAGTGGTTCTCAACTCCTGTCCTCAGGACCCACTAACAGGCCATGTTTGTACGATAAATGAAATACATCACAGGTGATATCATCTGCTGCTCATTGATTGCAGTATTCTAGTCTGCATCTCCCCAAGGTAATACTTAAACTCTGGCCTGTTAGTGGGTCCCGGGGACAGGAGTTGAGAACCACTGCTATAAAGTGTCACTTTTAAACTAAAATTGATTCTTAAACAATTAAAACAATGTGTGTCATATTATTTCACCAAATAAGGTCATTAGTGGGCTTATTCATTTAGAAAGCACAAAAATCAATGACTGACAATGTTTGTCATACTTATATCAATCAAACTTCATTATTACTGCAACCAAGGTAATAAAAAGATACTTCTAGTTTGGTTGTTCTGGGCTTTTGGGCTTTTCACTTTGAACCAACTTGAAATAATACACTTGTCCTACATGAGTTTATTCTGCAGTCTTGGAAGACTATGTGTAATATTTTGACTAATTTATTCTAAACCAGTGCTAGTCTTTCCTGATATGTTTAAATAACTTGCTCTTTGAGCCTCATTTATAAAAAATAATGTAAAAAATGGTAGCAGTTGCCCATAGCAGTCAGATTTCAGCAAACTATTATAACCATTGCAAACTAGAATATTAATGATGTTTCAATATCCATTTCAGATAATAAAAATTGACACGTATGTATTACTAAATGTAGGAAAATATGAAGATGGGTCTTAGGTACAAGATAAGCTCACTCCTTGTCCTTGTTTGAAGAGACTTTGGAGCTGATTTACTAAAGCCAAATAGCACTCTACAAGTGCAGTTGCTCCAGAGCTTAGTAAATGAGGTAAAACTTCACATTACAAAGAATACCCAATTACATGCAAGGAAAATTAAACAAACATCATTTTTCTTGCAGATGATTGGATGATGGAAATAAGCAGAGCTTTACCACATATACTAAGCTCTGGAGCACACAGACTTGCAGAGTGCAACTGCACCCATGCAAGTGCACAGTCTGATCGCCTTTAGTAAATCAACCCCAAACAAGAGATTGCCCATGCACGTCAATATAACAGCTTCTTTTTAAAGTGCCCCCGACCCCCATAACCACTCCTTCCTCCTCCACAGTTGGCACTGCATCAGTGATTGGCTTCAATATGACCAGGTGAATGATGCCACCACTTCCTTGAGTCACCAACATCAGTCATTTTGGTACCAGTTGCTGAGAAGAAAGGAGTGGTGGGGGAGCGCTGGTAAGGTGACTTCCATACATTTTAAGCTACTGACCTGGAACAAAAATGCAGCAAATGAAAGTAGAAAAAAAATGGAAATTTAATCAGCATAGTTGTTCCAAATCAATGACTTGTGATTCAGTGACTGAGTATTGAAGCCATTGGATAAGCATTACAGCTAGGTAGCTAGCATTTGAAAGAGGAAAGGTAAGAAATAGCAGTCTGGATATTTCAATGTTCCTTTGAGTAAAAGAGTCTTCTGTTTTAATTTATCACACTACACCAATATTCATTTTTGCCTGCCAATACGTGACCATGTAATGCAAACATGTTTAACTAGTATGGACATGCTTTTGATTAATTCAATAACGAATTGAAAGTGTTGGTGGGTTAGACTTTTGTTATTCATGTGGGTGTATTTCTAAGAAAAATATGGCAATTATTAGGGCGCGGATTCAGGAAATCATGAATATGTTCTGTAACGGCAAGAACGATAGTTAAATGTTCTATGAAATTTCAAAATGATTTACATTCTGGTCAACCAATATCATCATAGCAAAACAGAGAACAGCAATCAAACAAAAGAAATATTAACATTTGTGGCTAAACATGAATAATGTAACTAATGGATTTGTCTTTGTAGCTGATCCCAAGACTGTGGTTTACATAAGTATTATATTTTTCTTGGCCTGGTTTGTATGATTTACATGGAGCCTTCAGTGTGTAAGATGCTGAACCATCAGTTTATGTTAACCAGTCCAGGCAATTTTCACTTTGGTTCCATTAAAGAATAAAGCACAACACCCTTACATTTAAGGCACACCTCATTTTATAACTTCGTGTAAGATCCTTAAATGAATGTTAGAATAATGCATATACATCTGTATATTAATTGCACATTTTCTGTTTTGGCTCATATTTCATTGCTTTTTAAGGTTTTTCAAACTTCTAACTGAATGTCTGTTCTATCTGGGTGGTATGTTTAAAAAGAGACTTTGAACTTTTTGCTGTGCACTGCAGATTGTACTGAATTTGGTTACGGACCTGCATGGAAGCCTAATTTGACCATGGTTATACCATATTGCAGGCAACAAGTATCAAAAAGTCCACTACATAATTTTGGCTAGAATAGTGTCACAAAGTTATCAAAACATTTAGGACTATCAGACCAGTGATTTAATCATGAATTCTGTTCAGGCAATGACCTCAAACAGTCTGATATGCCATGTATATAAAGATACCATTTTACATTTTAGGAACATAAATAAGAATAATACAATATGTCAAACCTCTACCCAAGCCATCCTAATTTCCTTATTATGTTCACTTAATATTGAAAAAAAAATAATGAATGAATAGCAGATATTGATAAATGGTTGAGATAGTAGTAGACAATAGATACAATTTATTTTTAGCAGTACTGGAAAGTGATTAAAGTGACTATGGGTAACATAGAACTGCAGCAGAAACACCAGCCAAGGTATCTCAGGGGGGAACTGTCTGTTGTGTTGATTAATTCCGCTTGTTTCTCTGGCAGGAAAGTGACCCTAGCACTGTCTTTAGTGAAGAAAACCATGCCATAATGTGAGCATGCATATATAACTTCTAGACTCTTAGACAACAGAATGCTTTAAACACAATGTATATCTACTGTCTATAATGCTTGCAGTGTTCACCATTCTCTGTTAAACTAATAGATCCAACAGAAAGGCTGGAGGGGCATTAGGACTTGCAGTTCCATGTGTCAAAATGTATCTAAGTCTGGGCTAAATAGAGGAAAAAAATGTTGTAATTTTTAGCAAGACTTGCATAGTGCGCTGAAATAATACTGCTTCATATGAAACAGGTAGAAAGTACAACAACAGATTTCAAACAGTAAAATGTGTATCTCTTATCAAACCAAACAGCAAAACATGGTGCCTTAAAATTTAAATAATTGTATTATTCTTTTCAATGTAAGCTTTATTACAATAAGCTAGCCTTTTTCAACTAGGATGCCTTGAGGTTTCTTTAGGGGTGCCTTGGCAAAATGCCTAAAACCTGGCCAAAAATTGTATACAAACCAGCATGTGGATGAAACCTGCCTTTTAGTTACACAAAGCCACAGGTTTTCATTGTGCACCATTACAACCTTCTAGCTGACGGCGTCCTAACGACCATTGGCATAATCAGTTGAAAAGGAGGATGCCAGTTGCCTGTATAGCATCCTTGTTTGACCCTCCCCTGCCCCTCTCCATTAGCGTTGGGGTCACATTAGCTGAGTGAGGGAGAAAAATTGAGAGAGAAGAGAAACATTAGAATAGTAGTCAGTACCAGTTTACAAAAGTGTATTTCCTTTTAAAGAATAAATCACCCCTAACGTTGGGCTTCCTATGTGTGTGGCTGTAGCTGCATTATGTAAAAGTATTAGAATAGTTTTTACATTTTAGAATGTGTGCCTCAAAACTGTCCATTATTTTTAAAGGCCTTGACTGAAAAAAGGTTGAGAAACACTGCAATACGTTATTATTCTATAACAGACTGCCCATCGCCAAAAACAGCACATAGAATAAAACATAATCGTCTTAAAATATGAAAAATATCCTTCTTTTAAGATCTAATGTGGTATTTTACACAGTCAATCCCATATGTATACTATAAAATAGGTAAGGTTAGATAATTCATATGCTGTATAGGCAGCATAAAAGGGATTTTATAAATCATAAAAGTCTTAGATTATCTTCCTTGCTAAGCCCCACCCCTTCCTACCAAGCCACACTCCTTGTCTTAACCATTTGCCGACCGGCGTCTGACGGTGACCAGGTGGCTCGTTATCGCAAACCGCCGTCATATGATGGCGGCTGCGATAACTAGTACTGTGAGCGCGCGCGCGCAGCCGGAGGTGCATTCGCGTATTCACTGTGTCAGGGGGGAGGGGGCCAGGGAGTGGGTAGGGCGGACTCAATCGCCGCCGGCTACCCGCAATGGCCCCCCTGCAGTGAGAGAAGGAAGGTCTGAGTATGTAAACACGGATCTCTGTTCTCATAGAGGGGGGAAGGGCTGTGATCACAGGCTTCCTGTATATGGAAGCCGTGATCACTCCCTTCCCCCTGCCAGCCCAGCCCACATACAGTTAGAACACGCCTAGGGAACACATTTAACCCTTAGAGTGCCCCCTCCAGGTTAACCCCTTCACTGCCAATGACATTTACACAGTAATCAGTGCATTTTTATAGCACTGATCGCTGTATAAATGCCAATGGTCCCAAAAAAGTGTTAAAATGGTCCAACATGTCTGCCCCAATATCGCAGTACTGCTAAAAACCGCAGATCGCCGCCATTACTAGTGTAAAAAATAAAAACCCCAGAAATGAATTCTCATCATCCGTAAACACGGCAACTTTTGCGCAAACCAATAAATAAATGCCGATTGCAATTTTTTTTAACCAAAAATATGAGGAAGAATATAAATCGGCCAAAACCGATGAAAAAAAAAAAATTTTTTTTATATTTTTTTGGGGATTTGTATTTTAGCAAAAAGTAGAAATATTGATTTTTTTTGCAAAATTGTCGCTCTTTTTTTATTTATAACGGCGATCAGAAATGACGCAGAGTGGATCAAATATCTCCAAAAGAAAGCTCTATTTGTGGGGAAAAAAGGACGCAAATTTAGTTTGGGTAGAACGTCGTACAACCGCGCAATTGTCAGTTAAAGCGGAGCAGCGCCGAATCGCAAAAAGTGCTCTGGTCCTAAAGTGTGAAATCCTTCCGGGGCTGAAGTGGTTAATGTAGTGACTGGTGGAGCTCTCTGCACTAGTTCTTTAAATATGAAAAATGTATGAGATGTTCATCTTCTGCACAGTAGAAGGGAATGAGAGTTTATACTCAACACAGGTAATGACCAATGTCTTAGCACCAAATAAAGGAAAAAGAAAGCACACAATTAACTATTTGCTCCTTTGGGGGTTTGTGCTTGTGTGGTTGCTCTCACTCATACAGGTGTTAAAACTGTTGAAATATGGCCAGCACAGGAAATTAGTGTGTAGCAGTAAGTGGCCAAACATATCCATTGATAGGCATCAGATGTGCACATTTATACAGACGTTAATATAATAAAATGTGATAAAGCAATTATGGAGATAATATCCAAAGCAACACGATTCCATCATTTTTTTTGCATACACTACAAAATAAAAACTTTAAATGAAACGTAACTGTATCTGACCACCACAAACCAAAAACATTGTTTAATTCCCTTTTAACATACAAAGGAAACCTGCCCATCCATCCATGTCTCCATGCTTTATTTTGCTAATAAATCACTTTGAAAAACACCTCCTAGCATTTCTGGCAATGGCAATCTTGAGTAAGGGCAGGTGATTCATGTAGCATTTACTTCCTGGAATTAATTTGCCCTTAGCTCAGGAATTTAATCAGGAGGGGGTGCTTAGCTGACAAAGCTCTTCTCCCCTCCTCCAGATGAAACAAAAAAATGCCCATGAAGACTTCTGGGATGTATCACATCATTTTGGCCACGGCCAGAAACCAGTGAAGAAATCTAAAAAAAAAAAAGTTTAAAACAAATAAATATATTATACCTTCCTATCTATATTCTAAGACTAGAAGCACGCTGCAGCTGTCCCCCGACAGCTCTAAGCTGATCATTCAGTTCTCAGTCAGTTCTAAGCAGACACTGTCAGTCACCATTCTCAGGTGCAGCTGGCTTCGGCTCTCAGCCAAGCACTGAGAGCCAGAGCCAGCTGTCAATCAGGCAGCTGGGTGGATCCCAACAATATGCTCAGGATATCCTCAGGATTTGCCCTGTGATGTCAGCCAAACACAGGCTTTAGCCCACTGTGGGTTAATTTTAGGTCACAGGAGTACAAACTAAGTGCTCTCCTGTGACCCAGCAGATTTGACCATACTTTTCTTTTAATGACATTCTTTCAAATGTCACTTATATAGGTATGTTAGGGGTCATGGGTGGAGCTAGGGGAGTTGAAAGCATCAGAAATTTGACCTTCAACCTGAGGACAAAGTGCTAGTCAGATGTAATGGTGTACACCAGCAAGGAAAGATGCAAACACTGTGCGATAAATTCAATGTAGCTGTCTTAGAGCAACCCATTTCAGGCATGCCAGTCTGTGATATCCAGTGAGAAGGAACCCAAGAAAAACTGAGACTCCCACAAACCTATCAAGAGGTGCCCAGAAGGGTGTTTGAAGAACATGTTCAAGCCACAAAAATCTCTGCTATCAGAGGTTTGATGGTGGCTGTCTCCTACTCTTCCACCATTAAGTCCAAGACTCCCAGGAGAAGCCATGAATTCTGACAATATTACACAGCCTAGTGGTCACCCAGCACAGGTTCACCCTCCTGCTGTGAAGCTCTCTAAACCACCATCTACTGACATGCCTGAAGACAGGGAAGTATGGACTCTGGAAGATGGAGCCGTGACTCGTCCCCTGAAGACCTAACTTCAGGAGTCTATATTGCACTTTGTTTAGGATGAATTTGAATGGTCTGCAAACCTGCCATGAACAATAAGTTCAAATGGTTTGGGGTGTAGCAGTGACATGTCCAGGGAAGTTTCTGTGCTTCCCTCCCTGAGCAGCTCAGAGAGGTCACATGCGATGAAGCAGAGGACGCTGGGCTAGTGATCTGCGGCTAGGTGAGTGGCCCTCCAATGACAGAATCGGTGTACAGACACATGAGTAACAGTACACAGTAGCTGGTGTAGCTATAGTACACAGTAGAGAAGGCCCAGCTACTGTTGGGATCCTCTCTCTAATTGCTACCAGAGTACTACAGTTCCAGTAGGGTGGCTCTTTTGTCCTTGGCTACCTCCTGCTCTTTGCCTGTGTTACCAGAGCTACTCTGGACTTCAGTGAGATGGACGCTGTTCATGGGGATAATTACAAGTAGCTATTTGCTTTCTGAAATATTTTACTGTAGTAGGGATTTTCTGCTGTTATAGCGTCTTCAAGAGACTATACATTGCAACCACAGAATCATTACTGTCAGGGTTCATTTACACTTGCTTCGGCTTCAACCCACATTAAAGCTCCTACTGCTTCAACAAGCTTTTATGATGTGTTTTTGAGGCTTCGATGGTGCTTCGATGAGGCTTCGGTGGTGCTTCAATGGGGCTTCGGCGGTGCTTCAGTGATGCTCTTTTGAAGCTTTGTTGAAGCATGGCAGATGCCCTGTGTGTTTGTTGATATCTCACACCTGCAATTTCTCCAAAACATAGAAAGCTTTGTCATAGAGTTCTATGGAAGCTTTGAAGACGCTTGGAAGCACCACTAAAGCTACGTGGGGTATAATTTTTGAAGCAAAGCCGAAGCACAGCAAAGCAAAAGCAAGGTGTAAACAGGACTTTAAGCTAACCATTTTATTTAGTGACATGAGCTTTGACTGGCATTAAGAGAGCTTTAACAAAGCGTGTCTGAAGCCCTGTTTTGAAGCAAGTCTAAACTAGCCCTGAGGGCTCATTTACACTTGCTTCGGTTTCAACACACATTAACGGCTAGTTTACACTTTCTTCAAAAAAAAGCTTCGGACAGGCTTTGTTAAAGCTCTCTGAATGCTAGTCAAAGCTCATGTCACTAAATAAAATGGTTAGCTTACAGTCCTGTTCACACCTTGCTATTGCTTTGCTTTGCTTCGGCTTCACTTCAAAAATTATACCCCAAGTCGCTTTAGTGGTGCTTCAAAGCATTTTCATAGCCTCCATAGAAGTCTAGGGCAAAGCTCGCTTGACGCCCCACTGAAGCCCCACCGAAGCCCCACCAAAGCCTCATTGAAGCCCCACAAAGACTTACCAAAGCTTCATCGAAGCCCCACCAATGGCTCATCGAAGCCCCATCGAAGCTCCACCAAAGCCTCATCGAAGCCCCACCAAAGCCTCATCGAAGCACCAAGTAAAAGCAGGGTTTAAACAGGACTGTAAGCTAACCATTTTATTTAGTGACAAGAGCTTTGACTGGCACTCAGAGAGCTTTAACAAAGTGTGTCCGAAGCCATTTTTTGAAGCAAGGGTAAATGAGCCCTAAGGGCTTGTTTACCCTTGCTTTGGCTTCAACGCACATTAAAGCTCCTACTGCTTCAACAAGCTTTTATGATGTGTTTTTATTGCTTAGGTGGTGCTTTGATGAGGCTTCGGTGGTGCTTCAGTGATGCTCTTTTGAAGCTTTGTTAAAGCTTGGCAGATGCCCTGTGTGTTTGTTGATATTTCACACCTGCAATTTCCCCAAAACAGAGAGAAGCTAAAGCTGAATTAAAGCCTCTCAAAAGCCACAGGTGCTTCAAGCGAGCTTCAAACGAGCTTTGTCATAGACTTCTATGGAAGCTTTGAAGATGCTTTGAAGCACCACTAAAGTTACATGGGGTATAATTTTTGAAGCGAAGCCGAAGCAAAGCAAAGCAAAGCAAACACAAGGTGCAAACAGGACTGTAAGCTAACCATTTTGTTTAGTGACATGAGCATTGACTGGCATTAAGAGAGCTTTAACAAAGGGTGTCTGAAGCCCTGTTTTGAAGCAAGTGTAAATGAGCCTTAAGGGCTCATTTACACTTGCTACGGCTTCAATGCACATCGAAGCTCCTCCTGCTTTAACATGCTTTTATGATGTGTTTTTGATGCTTCGATGGTGCTTTGATGAGGCTTCGGTGGTGCTTCGATGAGGCTTCAGTGATGCTATTTTGAAGCTTTGTTGAAGCTTAGCAGATGCCTTGTGTGTTTGTTGATATCTCACACCTGCAATTTCTCCAAAACAAAGCAAAGCTAAAAGTGAATTAAAGCCTCTTAAAAGCCACAGGTGCTTCAAGCGAGCTTAAAACAAGCTTTGCCATAGACTTCTACTTCTTTGAAGACACTTTGAAGGACCACTAAAGCAACATGGGGTATAATTTTTGAAGCGAAGCTGAACTACCATATACCTAGATCACCCTTGCCATTCTTACCCTTAACAATGGAGCCACCATATACTTAGATTACCCTCACCATTCTTATCCTTAACAATGGAACCACCATATACCTAGATCACCCTCTCCATTCTTACCCTTAACAATGGTACCACCATATACCTAGATCACCCTCACCATTCTTGCCCTTAACAACAGAGCCAGCATATAACCCATTTCACCTTCACCATTCCTACCCTGTTAATGGAACCACCATATAGGTACTGTAGATCATCCTCACTATACCTACCCTTAACAATAGAACCACCATATACCTAGATCACCCTCACTCTTCTTATCTTTAACAATGGAACCACCATATACCTAGATCACCCTTGCCATTCTTACCCTTAACAATGGAAACACCATATACTGTACCTAGATCACCCTCCCCATTTTTAGCCTTAACAATGGAACCACCATATACTGTACCTAGATCACCCTCCCCATTTTTATCCTTAACAATGGATTAGACAGTAATAGTAATGTGGAAACTATATTGAAATGGAAGTCATTCCATCAGATGTTATAAACTGTATGTAGAATTATACTGTACATAAATGGATAAACAAAAAAAAAAAAAAAAAAAAACTGCAAGTTACAGTTATTCCCTGCCTGACCTATTCTGTTAAAGAATAGCCATGCTTATTTTAGCAGCAGTACATCTCATTTGCAACAGATTACAGTAGAACTCATGCAGTATTTACTAATTTACATAAAAAAGTAAGCCATGAACCTTTTTATGTCCCACAGAGATCCACTGAAAACAGCATACAAAAAAAGAAAAATCTGATTTGTGGGATAATTAGAATTCAGTTATTCCCTGATTAAATCTTTACTCAGCGCTTTATAACTAGCAGACCAGCCATAAATAACATAGTTCTTCTTATCTGACCCATAATCAACACCCTGTGCGCACCATGAATTTATCCTGGAGACTTTGCCCTACTTGTCTTTTCATTTCCATCTTTTATACATCGGATTGTCAGCATCTCATATTCCCCACCTCTGCATAATTACGTGTATGTGTATGTGTGTAGATGTGCCAACAAAACCTTTTCTACATTATGTGATTTGTATTCTTGTTGTGCAAAGTGTTCATTAGCATCCAGATTGGAGGGTTTTGAACAGCTTCATCTTAAAAAAAAAAAATAACCAAATTATTTAAAGCCAAATACCTCCGTTACGAAGAAAACAGCATCCTAGAACCATGGTGATTTCAGCTCTGCTTTTTTAGGAAGCATTCCAATGCCCAAGAGGCTTGTCTTCTCTTATCCATAATATGCACTGTGCAGAGGGTTTCATTGTGTGAGTCTATACAGGCTGGCCTGTTTTCAGTATGGAAAGGGGTCAGTTGGCATTACCTGCTGGGATAGTCATGGTATGTTCAAGCCCAAACATCTGCTAACCCTAGTGACTCCCCTGCCAGACATCCAGATGGTTCAACCCAAGAATTTGGTCCTTCTAATCTCTTCACAGTCCAGTAGAATGGCAAATCAGAACAGTGAGCAGTAATCCCAGAGCTTTTACACTCAATCACTCAGGGCTGTTAACTCACTACTGTACTTGGGTGATTCTTCTGCTGTCAGAAGGGATTAAGAGCTGGTTTTATGTTGCAGTTTGTGAAAGGACACTATCATTATGAGAAATGACATGTACATAGTTGTTGCACTATAAACTTTGTGTCATTAATTAACTCAGCTGAAGGAATTGTGTGTTCCATACTGCTAACAATTCAATTACAAAGCAGCGGATAATCGCCAAAAAAGCAACCCTGTCTCTTCATTCTGGCTTTCTGATGGAATTTGCTTAAATTTTTCAAATTATGTTCAGATTCAAGTTCATAACAATTTTTAACGATCTCACATTTTTACACTGTCCTGCAGCCCTCAGTCAAATGCAAAAAATTAATTCACCAACTGTCATTTTCCAAAGTCGAAATTGAACAAAAATTGCATGATGCTCTAAGCCAAAACAAGCAGTTCTGATGTCAGATACTTTAATATATGAAGCCCACAGCTAGTTAATCTGATTTAATGTAATAACCACAAGCCACATTTCAAGCTTTAGATATTGTGCATTGCTCACTGCAGATTTTTAAATGAACATAAGCTGGACACCCAAATTACTATACATGGCTACATCACAATTGATTAAAACATGTCCTGATATGTAACTGAGATTTTAAATTTGATAAAAAAAGATTACCTTGCTGTATTTGTTGGATACGGAAAAGTTATAGCATATGCCAGCTGAATTTATCTCTTAAATCAGATAGGGTATTATTCTAACTATATATTTTCCTCAATGTCCTTGTGGGTTCAGTTCTCCACAAACAGAGAAATGTGTATGTATGAACAACATGGGACACATGTATGAAGAACACAGAAATAGGTCAGTGTTCTAGTTCATCAGAGGCAGCATAGCTTATAGAGCTACCAATATAAAAATGTAATTGCCAAAAGTACTTTGTTCTTTTGGAAAGACCTTAGTTGGCCATATGTGAACTGAAATTCGGCTGGTTCAACATGGACAGACCAAATTTCGATCCATGTGTGGCCACTCCTACTTGGCTTTTGTCAAATGGGCTTGGTGGAAATTTTTTCTCAATCATTAGCTGCAGCTTTTAATCAGTGTATTGTGACAGCAAAGAGTCCCCACTGTCAGAATAAAATGTCTCAGTAGGGAGGATGTGTGGATGGAGGAATCTACTCATTTTTTTTTACTCAGATATCCCTCACTTAATAACTCATAGTCCAAATACTCATACTCCAAATAGGTCCAGTACCCACTTGCCTCTTGGCTCTCTCCCGAACTGTGCTCTGTGTGTCCATTGACACATATAGCATGGCTTAGTCCCACCTCCCCGCTCTCTTATCACTGGCTGTGACTGACAGCAGCAAGAGCCAGTGGCTCCCGCTGCTACCTCAATCTCCAGTGAGAAGAGAGAGAGCAGAGAGAGACGCTGCTCTTGGGCACAGAACTGGATCGAGATCAGGCTCAGGTAAGAATAAGGGGGGGGGGGGGGCTGGGGTGGTGGGTCCTTATTACAGAAGGTTTTTTACCTTAATGCAGAAAATGCATTAAGGTAAAGAACCTTCTACCTTTAGAACCACTTTAATAGAATCATTTGAACAGCAGAGGGTATCATCTTGAGGCAGCATTTTGCTAAACTGTAACCCACAGAAACATACAGATGGTGACTGTATCATTGAATACAAGTTTATATTCCTTGCTGTTTCTGTGTGGGTTGGTACAATATTCTCAACTACTACATGTGCCTTAACTGAATTGCTTAACAAAATGTTATTTTTACCCCAACAAAACCCTTCAGAAAGCTTGTCGCCTGTGTATTCTTTTATTGCCAAGGTAATTTGATTTTGAAAGCAATGCAATAGCAGCACATCTAAAGAAATAGGTAGCTGTTTTACTTTAAAGTGGTTGTAAAGTCTCATGGTTTTTCGCCTTAATGCATTGTATGCATTAAGGTGAAAAACCTTTTCTCAATAGTGACCCCCCCAGAGCCCCCTTTTACTTACCTGACCCGTTTGTTCCAGCGGCAGCTATGAGCAATCCGCTCCAGTCAATGTCAAGGGTCCTCATTGGCTGGATTGATAGCAGGGGAGCCATTGGCTCCTGCTGCTGTCAATCAGGTCCAGTGACGCGAGGGGCGGGGCCGAGTCCCGCTGTTTGTGTGAATACACGCAAACAGCAGGGCATGGGAGCGTGCCCACATATGTGACCCCAGGGAAGCTTTCCCTGACGGGTCACTGGATGAGGAGGAGGTCCCAGGAGCGCTGCTGGAGGACCCCAGAAGAGGATGTTAGGGGCCACTCTGTGCGAAACCACTGCACAGAGGAGGTAAGTATGACATGTTTGTTATTTAAAAAAAAAAAACAAAGCTTTACAATCACTTTAAAGTGTGACTAAAGGCAAAACTTTTTTTCATGTTGGATAGAGTAAGGGAGGGTTTTGCAATCTGCGTCCCATTGGGGAGATTTCCCTTCACTTCTTGTCCCATAGCCACAACACAAAGTGGGAGGAAATCCCTCCAAAGTGAGGAAATCCTGGTATGTCACCCGGGTCACCAGAACTAGTGTCACCATTGGAAGATTTCTTCTCTTTTACTGTTCTGATGTCAACCCAAAATTTGGAATTTTCTTCTACTTTCACCTTTGATGATAATGGTAAACAGATCAAATAGAGAGGGTGAATCTCCTTAATGGGGGCACAGACAGCAATGAAAAAAAATGGCAGTTTTTCTAATCCCACTGCACTCTATCCAATACTAAAAAAAAAAAAAAAGTTTTGCCTCTAGTTACACTTTAAGTCAACTTAATTCTTACTTGCATGAAGAGAGACTGGGGGAGCCATAGCCAGAACATAAAAGTATTGGCAAATTATGAAACTTGGCAGCCATGTTAGAGAACTAAGCAGAAAAGCACATCAGCAGGCAATGTTAAAATATGGTAGAGCCTTGTGGGACAGACAACCTTTTGTTTAGGATCAGATCCTCAGGAGTCTGGCATGTGCACTGGCAGCACTTAAATGAGAAGTCCAGCCAAAACTCTTTGGTTGGGCTTCTCTTATGGATCACATGAGTGCAATTTGTTTTGCACTCCTGTGACCCGTTTTCAGCAGAGAACAGGCTGAAGTCTGCTCTCTGCTGACATCACAAAGTCAGTCCAGGCACCACGTCATCATCACAATAAAGTCTGGATCCGCCAGGGGCCTGGATCAACACCCGGCTCAGCCTCTCAGCGAGCTACTGAGAGCCAAAGCCGGCCACCCCCTCCACAGCCCAGTGTTCAAGTGAGCGAGGAGGGGGCAGAGCAGAGAGCTGTGACTGACAGTCTACAGCTTTCTGCTTGGCGGTGTTCGATCGCTCGGTTCTCAGTGCAGAAGCGCCAGGGGACAGATGCAGCACCGAGGTAAGTATGATTCCTAAAAAAAACAAAAACATTTACTTCTCTTTTAAAGAAGCCTTACCAAAATGACAGTGACAGACTATGGAATTCAGTGAAAGAAGAAGTCTCTGTTTGTGTTACCAGAGTACAGGTAGTCATTACAGATGGAGCATGGGAGATGTTTCCTCTAAATACTCCTTTAACCCCTTCCTTACCGGGCACTTAAACCCCCCTCCTGCCCAGACCAATTTTTGGCTTTCAGCGCTGTCGCATTTTGAATGACAATTGCGCGGTCGTGCGACGTTGTACCCAAATAAAATTTGCGTCCTTTTTTTCCCACAAATAGAGCTTTCTTTTGGTGGTATTTGATCACCTCTGCGTCATTTCTGATCGCCGCTATAAACAAAAAATGAGCGACAATTTTGCAAAAAAGAACAATATTTTTTACTTTTTGCTAAAATACAAATCCATTAAAAAAAATATTCATCAGTTTTGGCCGATATTTATTCTTCTACATATTTTTGGTAAAAAAAAAATCGCAATCGGCGTATATTGATTGGTTTGCGCAAAAGTTATCGCGTCTACAAACTGGGAATTGATTTATGGCGTTTTTATTATTT
>BLSH010243747.1:171647-183320 GCA_018402905.1 Glandirana rugosa
AGTTTCAGGGACGTTGTATTCAACGTCGTTAAACTTGCCGAGGTAACGGTTGTTACCACACGCTGAACAGTACCGTGATTTGTCACCCGTACCAAATTTACCCGCACCGAGTTTCCCCGAAACAGGCTCAGACTCTACTTGTTCCCTACCTCCTTCCTTCTTTCTTTCTTTCTTTCTTTATCCCTCCCTTCCTCTCTCTTCCTTCCTTTCTTTCTCCCTACCTCCCTGTCGTCTAGATCTAGGATGTGGTGTTATCTTTATACACATAAGGTCTTTCAAATTATTAGTCGTCTATTCCTATGAGGTTTGTGGACCCCAACCGTGAAATTGGTGAAGGGCGGGCCGCGTAACTGTTTACTGCAGGCCCGCCCCCCCGCGCGATCGCGCATTATCCTGAGGACGTCAATAGACGTCCAGTCAGGATAATGAACCCCCCGCCCGGACGTCATTTGTCAATGCGCCGGGCGGGAAGTGGTTAAAGTGCCAACCCCAGGTGTTTGGAGTATCCTTATCTGCTGATTATTAAACTTTCTGGAATACACATATTTCTATTGTGGTGTAGGATCTAGATCTGCTGTCCCTCCATCCCTCTTTCTTTCCTTCCTTCTCTCTCCTTCCCTCCCTATTTCTTTCTTTCTTTCTTTCTTCCTTCCTCCATCCCTTGTTCATCTCAGACTCGGACAAAGCCCCTTTGAGCCACGCCCATTTAAACCATGCCCACTGTTTAGTGCCATGACAAGTCGCACACCATTGTTGGCAATGGAGCCGTTCAAATTGCTGCAACTTATGTTGCAGGGACTTTGAAAATGGTTCCTGCACTACCTCCCGATTTCATTGCGACTTGCATAGACTTCCGTTGTATGAAGTTGCAAGCCACAATGTCATTGCCAGTGCAAATTGCACTGATGTGTGGCTTTGAAATTGTGCTGGAGTAGCGCGGTTTCAAAGCTGCACCAGTGTGAACAGGGGCTAAAACCTGCAATTAGGCTTCAAACTTTCCTGCCTCTAACTGGTTCAATGAAGTGTGCAATGGTTTTCTTCACTTGTGTTATAATATTGTGTTATAATATTGAAATAAAGTACATTGTTAACAAATATAACAAATCGGTAGAGAGATATTTTTGTATTGGTATTAGAGGTATAGTATGTATTGCACAATGTACACTTTTGACTTTTTATTATGTGTTATGTACAGCATACAGAAGCAAACAAATGTTTTTAAACACAATAATTTCATTATGTTATCATTCTATAACTTTCTTTCATGACCCATTCAGAAAACTGATTTCAGTGGCATCCTAAACCACAAAATGTTGCACATGGTAGCGTTTATTTTAATAGCAAAATTATGTTAAACAATTTTACATGCCCTATGATGGTTTGCAAGCATTGTTGTCTGTACACAGAAGTGCTTGCAAATGACGTTCTTGCTCTGACAATTTTGATCATTTCATTTGGACACAGCACCAGTCAAATGACAGATGGTAACAGAACATGCTGTAAGTCTTAGTACAATAATTCCCCAAAAATTAAAAACTAAGAAATGTCTTAGTGAAGACTAGTGTGCATTAGAGAACTACTAACTGGAAATTCTCTTATCTGTAAGCCCCTGAGAGAGCCTAAAAGCGGACTAGTAGGCTTTACAGCTTGATATTTTTGCTGGATTTGTTTATTAATGTATGCTTGTATTACATGCCAGAAATAACTCACTGTGCTCAAAGTAGTGTAGAATAATCAAGCATATCAAAATCTAGCTCGCCCTCTTATTTTCCTTTTACTCTATATATTTTTTATGAGAGCTCTCAAAATAATTATAAAATTACCCTGATTTTTTACAATCCATTACATACTACTCATGCCATCACATTTATGTGAGTTTATTGTCATGCTATACCATGTTATATTTTTCAGTGTAATAATAGCCTTCAGTAAAGCAAGACACCGCCAGAAGCCTTATTAGAGCAAGTGTCTTCTTTTAAGAAAGAGGACCAAAAAATGGACCACTGACAAATACAAACCATATCCTATGTTGATTAGCTACATGTGCTCAGACATGTGTCCAGCAACATCTAAAAGTCAAGAGTTGACATCAGACTGTAGTCAATTAGATAGCCATACCAGAAAAAGTGAATAAATGGGCAGCACATGGAGGACTATATAAGATGTATCTCAGACATGGTAAAATGCTTGCAAGCTATAGGAGAAGAAATACAGGACTTTCATATAGCTGCACTGCTAAATTAGTGGTCTCCCAGACCTCAATGAGACACTTGCTACAGCACTTGATGCTTACCCAAATGAGCTTACCCTGAAATATGTTAAATGCAAGCTTGTGGATAAATATAAGTGAAAAACAACAGGTTCAAACAGTGGAAATGCTCCTACGGCAGAATCTGCAATAGGGACCAACAATCGCAATATTGTAATATGCAATGTTAAACATGTGAATGTTTTTTGTGCATAAAGACAGGCCATTCAAAGGCAAGCTGTAGAATTTGGAAAGCTAGAATGAATCAGCAAAATAGATAAGCTATGGCCAAAAGTGGTAAAGAAGAAATAGAAGATCCTTTAGATACTGAATATGCCTCATGCACACAGGACGTTTTTTAAATGTTTTTTAGCAGCTGTTTTCAGCTGCAGACGTTTTTTTCTACAGTCAAAAAACCCTCAATCATGTTATCCTATGTGTCCATGCACACACAGGCTGTTATCAGCTGTTTTTAGCAGTGACGTTTTTGAGCTGCAAAAAAAAGAGCTGAGGATTTTTTTGAACGTTTTTCTGCTGTATAAATGTTTAAACGCTTAAAAACATCCAAAAATGCCCAAAAACGCTCAAAAACATCAATCCACAATGTTTTTGGACGTTTTAGACCAATTGGAAAAAAACAAAAAAAAAAGCTGGCCCTTTAAAAACGTGAAAAAACTTGAAAAAACGGTGGAAAAATAACGCTGGTGAAAGCTGAAAACATCCATGATAAGCTACTGATGTTTTTGGGCGCTTTTTTTTAAGTCCTGTGTGCATGAAGCCTAAAAGTCATATGACCAATGATAAAAATATCTTCACTCACCTGAGTCAAAGCACAATGTAATGGATTACAATGGACAGTATATGGTCTCAGAAGTTTATCTACACTGCCCTATAAGCCAAAACGGAACCACAAAAATACCTATCAAAGATGTACTATATAGTCCTATTCTTGAAAGTTATCTATTGTCAGGGAAGAAGATCACCAAGTAAAATAAATAGTGACAGTCAGAGGTAACAACTGTATTATCACAAAAAGAAGCTGCATACTGTATTAGCTAAAGGCAAAATAACAGATGTACTGTATCATCTGACGTAATTAATGCTGTCAAAGAGAAAAAACCTTTGAACTCTATTCTCACCTGGCACTGTCATCTTGAGCACAGGAATCCTGAATCTTTTAAGAAACTAGCTGAAGATCAGCAAGTCAGTGGCTCAAAACATTACCCATTCAATCAAATAATGAAGTGTACCAGTCACATAAAGGACAGAATGAGCAGGAAGGCAATTCCCAAAATTAGCAACTGCAGAGCTCAACAGCCCATAGACTTAAGTCACTCACATTCAGTTTATGTGGTCCTATGAAAGCTTAGACTCCAAGAAAGAATAGTATTTCTCATATTTGTTGATGACTACTCAAGATATACTGTGTTCTAAATACTTATGGGACACATCCCAAAGAAAAGAACAGTCACTAAGAAGAACCACATTCTGTTATTCGCATATTCACACATTCTGTGAGCATACTGCATAAGCCAGGGTTGAATCATTCATACAAAAGGTGTGTATGGGGATGCCCATTTTATGACATTGTCATAGATGTTTTAAACTGAAGGGGAAAGGTGACGGTTTATAGATCTTTTAAATGTTTTTATTATTTTTCATTTTTTTTTTTTGATAATCAATAATAAAGCATTGAATACTTTATACAATGCTCTGTGATTCTTCTTAGTGACTGTTCTTTTCTTTGGGGTCTGTCCTGTATTTAGCTGTTGGTTTTCAATCATAGAATCACCCCCAAATTGTAGAATGAGCATTAATTACTAGGCACCATTTTTCTCACCAAATTAATCTATGTGTTCTACCTAAAGAATACAAGATGGTCTGTGTTTGGACAAGGGAGAGATTGTGATGCTCATAACCCAATCACAGAATGCCTTGAGTTCTTTTAAAACAATATAAGGTGTTTTCTGAATGGAGTGTCACACAGCAAGTGGCCCTCTGTAATCTATCCCCAACTGTCACTGTATCACTGGAACTTCAATGGTGATGCAGAGACTGTATGCAAGTAACACATTTCAAGAAAGAAGCAATAACCACCACTGGGGTACGTGTTATTGGAAGTACTATATTGGTACCTAGTTAATGCCCCAATCAAGTTTTGGCCCACACTTCAGTTTTAAAGCTTAACCACTTCCCGCTGACCTGGCGCATATATGTGGCCTTTTGGCGGGTGGGCTTTAACATGGAGTGGCTGCATATATGCGGCCCTAGGTAAGCACTTTACTGTGCTCCCAGCACATTAATAAACTGGTACCGGAAAGCTCCCGATGCATACTTGTGGTTGGGAGCTTTCTGATCATGTGACTGCCAATCATAGCGGTCACATATATGGAATGTCCACCTCCCCCTCCTGACATTTTTTTTTATATAATCTTTATTTGTATTTTCAGAAAAAGAGATAGAATATACAAAAACAAGACATTCCAACTTTTACAAGTATAGCATACATATCCAAAGTTACACAGCTACACAATACTCCTTGCTCGCCTAACATGAACCTCTAGGACAGTCGGTGGTCCTTCCGACACAGGTTTATAGCAGCATCTAAAGTCTATCATATTGAGTCCTCGCACAAGTCTGCGGGGTATGCGTATATTATACCTTTTAACCGGAAGACCATACCGACCTTTTCACCATTGTAGATTTAAAGCTAGGCACTTGGGCTTGGGTGAGTAGATGCAAGGCTGGGGAGTGAAGGGAAGCAGGGAGGTAAGGGGAGGTAGGGAAATACACGGGGAGGGTAAGAAGGGTGAACGACTATACCCCTCCTGGCATTTAGATCCACTTACAGTGCCAGGAGACGGAGGCAGGAAAGAGGCTAACTTCCATTGTGAATAATTTTTAAACTTTATAGACTTCGGTGTTCTACCCAGACATTTTTAGTTTGCGTAATGCCCAGCCTCGTTTAGCCCTGACGTTAACACACAGACAGCCCTTTACAGAAAATGTAACAGTTTGCCAGCTCCGGTGATGCATACAGAGAGATGACTGTTGTATGGCGTGTGTGCATGGCTTTACTCCATACACAGAATTTTGTTGGCTCAATTTTGCTAAACCTTAGGGTGGTAGCTCCTTTAGGGTCTAATGTGAATGTACATTATGTAAAGTGCTAAAGCGAGTAAATTACTGCTATATAAATATCTGTAAAAATTAAATATTTACTTAAAAAAATGTAAACCATAGGAGGTTGGATGTTAAGTGAGCGTAGATATGAAGAAGAGTCTAAAGGAATCAGAGAACTATTTAGAAAATAGGCAGTATTTTGCTTACCTGAGACATTGAATGTCACTGGAGATTACATGGTTTATGTAATTGCAATTCCATAAATACTTAATATATTAAAATATAAAGACACGCTATGACGTAATGCTGCATAACAAGATATAGTAGGTGCCTAATAAGGCAAGGCACAGCACTTGCAACAACAGTAAAGTAGAATGTGTTTCTTTTTGAAGCTTTGTACAGTATAAGCATTTGTATAAGGTCAACTGAGCCATTAAATGAGTTTCCAAAATCCAGAAATCATGAGCTAACAATTCCCATTGTAAGGAGGTTGTTACCGAAGCCCAACCAAGTACTACAATTTGACGGGGTCTGCTTTACATGTACACTCATGACCCCTGCTGGCCACTTTAAATACTTTTAATATCTAAAGAGGACCTTGCATTGCATATCTGTATTCTAGCAGAATATTCTGCCTTCCACACTTATCTTTATAAAGTATGTGAAATTTTTAAAAACACTACGGGGTTGATTTACTAAAACCAAAACGTGCAAAATCTAGTGCAGCTGGGTATGGTAGCCAATCAGCTTGTAGCTCAGCTTGCTCAACTAAGCTTCGGCAAAAAAAACCTGGACGTTTATTGGTTTCTATGCAGAGCTGCACCAGATTTTACACTCTCCAGTTTTAGTGTGTCTTATGTTTAAGAGCAAATCCACTGCCCTTTGCATTTGATTTTGTTAGGACTGAGGACACACCGATCGGTTACCATACTCCATTGCTACCAATTTCTGGTATGTGGTGGTCACTAATCATCCTCCCAAATCATTCATTATTCTATCTGAACTATCAAGGGCAACATGAAACTAGAAGGTATGTGCTATGTGTAGTTGCACTTGATTCACCAAAGTTTCTGAGAGCACCAATATGACACAACGTTTTATGCCTTTCTCTGCTGATAAAGTTTGCAGGGAAAATATGATAAGCTCAGTGTTCTGTTACATGATTTCCATGTAACATAAATATGCAGCTATAGTAATGTTTTTATAGTTGGTTATTACAATGCCATCTTGTGGTTCTTTTGGATATTACACCTTTCTATTGTATTTTCTAAGTGTGTACCTCCCATCCTCTGTGAGCTAATTTCCTCTTCCTAGTTCACTCTACTCTGTAACTTCCTGTTCCTGGTGCACTCTGCTATTCTAGTTCCTCTTCCTGTGTCCTCTCTCTCATGAGGTAAAGAATATGGCTACATGCTAGAAGGCCTCACTCAATCTACTCGCATCCTAGGACACATTACTATGTTTTGACCTGCAGTTACCATCTTTCGACCATCTGTCACATTTGTTGTATGCTGTACCTGCTATTCCAATGAATAAACGCTCATGGAAGAAATCGGTAATTGGTGAGTCACTATCTGATAAGAACTGTCTGCGGTGATCATATCTGCTTATACAGGCCAGGCATAAAGGGTCTCAACAAGGGATAAGTCGCCATTACAACAGTTAGGAGTCAGAATACTCAGAATACAATTTACGTATGGAATACAAGGATTCTATCTACTGAACTGACAACTTTAGTGTGGCATTACATTTCATTGAAATGGCATATTATTTACAAACAGTGTCATTTTAATGATTTCATAATTGAAGGTCCAATTAAATGTTTTGACTTGTTCCAGTTTCTATAATGGTGGATTAAAATGATAAAGTTGTATTTATTCTCTTACAGTACCTGTACAAGAAATGAGTACAACTGAAGTAGTTTCTCCTCTTACCTAAAGTCCTGTTAGGCCACTTCACTAAAATGAAAAATACAAATGTCTGCATGGCATAAAAAAAAGTTTGCTTAACTTTATGCATGTAGTCATGCCTATTTTTTAAAAAAAGCTTTCATGCACACTAATTTGATGCAAAGTTTTGTTCATTTGTCTGCTGGTACAGTTTCCAGGGATACACTTCCATGCAAACTAGGCTGTGTGTACACACTTCTTTGTGTGCTTAAATTGCAAAAAGTCCACAGTTCTTGGAGGATGATTACTGGCCTTTGATGCAGTGAAACAAGTTGTCAGAAGCCGTGGTAATCACAGGCATCTCACATCAATTAAGCTGGCCATACGTGGATTGAAAATTGGCCTGTTCAGCAGAGACCAGCCAAATTTCGATCCATGTTAGGGCACCGTGATTGCACAGAAGTTGATCTACCGTTTCACTCAATCAGCGCCGCAGACTATAGCCATCAGCGCTGATCAGTGTATTCTGGCAGTGTATTCTGTGTTGTGGCAAAAAGTGGGTATGGTAGGTTACAGTGAATATTGGGCATGGCTTAATAGAATTTGAGCCTACTTGCAGTATAAGCCACACACATATGCCGCATTATTTGTACTCACAAAATACTCCTTAATTACAGTAGCATAAATGAATCTCCCAGACAAACATATTCCTCAGTAGAATTACAGCGGAACCTTGGTTCAGGAGTAATGTGGTTAATGAGCATTTTGAATGATGAGCATTTTTTTTTCTCTTAAATTCTTAAAGTTTGCAAGTGCTGTCTCGCATAACGGGCAGAATTTAGCCTTTTTGCATGCAATACCGCATGTGGCCAGGGGAGTAGCGGCGCTGGTGAGCCTCAGAGGCGGCCAGAAATACTTTGAATTCCTCAGGAGCATTTCCAAGTGATTCCGAGTCTTAGAGCCTCACCAGTGCCACCACTTCTATGCATATACCAGGCGCCCCCGCATCTGTGGCCACATGCAGTATTGCATAAACAAGCAGTGACCGTGGAATGAATTAACTGAGTTTACATTGTTTCCTATGGGAAACATGCTTTGATATACAAGTGATTTGGATTACAAGCATTCTCCTGGAACAGATTATGCTCGTAATCCAAGGTTCTACTGTAGTTCTCAGTAGAATTACAAACTGAAACCCTTTATTTACACCCACCTTTCCCTGCACAGAATATAGACAAACTGTTAACAATTTGATTCTCTCTTAAAGCGGAGTTCCACCCAGAATTTTTTTTTTTTTTGGCATCCACTCTTTTAATACTAAATAGATGTAACCTTGTGTTTCCTTACTTTCAAATCGCCTAGTAATTACATGTATTTTTTACTCACAATTTTGTTTCTCTCACTGCTGGACTTTTCCATTTTAGGTGAAGGCATCTGAAGCCCACCCTAGATCTCCTGGTATCTCTTCCTGAAAGAAGTGCATGGTGGGTAACCATCATGCACTCCTCGATCTCGGTCCGCCTTAAATTGCATAATTTCCTGTCTGGAAATAACATGATTTTACAGTACAGGGAAGCCCGCTGACTCCTGGAAAATGATGAATCACATCTCCTAGGAGGCCAGGTGAAGCAGGAAGTGAGGAGAAGAGTCTAGGACCCAAAAGGGGCAGATTACAGAGACCACCTAGCAACAAGCGACTTAGGGTGAGTATAAAAAAAAATTTCCTTCAAAGGTAAATCTATATAGGCAAAGGACTCGAATGATGTAAAAAAAAAAATTCTGGGTGGAACTCCGCTTTAAAGAAAGAACTACATAGCAACCAGCAAATGTTGAGACAATTAACACATTGGTCAGGAGTATGTAATGTACAGCACAGATGATAGAGTGTAGCGGTCAGGACTATATAACAAAAATCACCTAGTGACCTTAGTGGTCAGTGGAAGGAAAAAATATATATGGTCAGTAGTTGAACAGTGATAAAGGATTCCCCCTTTCCAGCATCTGCATCAGTGGGAGGAAGAATCCCCCTTCCCGAGAAACTGCTGGTTGCTTAGCTCCCATCTAAAGTTAAGCAAAGTGGTCTTGCCGAAATTGTTTTCACTGCAAAATAACCAAATTAGGTTATATTATATAACCTGAAACCATTTCAGAAGAAACATACTGTATTATAGAATACAGTGTCCAAAATGATGAAAACACATTAGCGTATGAAATATACATCTACATCAATGCGGTTGATTTACTAAAGGCAAAGAGACTGTGCACTTTGCAAGGCGCAGTTGCACTCTGCAAGTGCAGTTGCTCCAGAGCTTAGTAAATTAGGTAAACCTTCACATGATTGTATGATGGAAGTCAGAAGAGCTTCTGCTCATTTACTAAACTCTGGAGCAACTGCACTTGCAGAATGCACCATCTATTTGCCTTTAGTAAATCAACCCCAATGAGTCTGATAATCAGTTCGATAGAAGCCTAACCAATTAACAACATGGAGCGTTAAAACAAATCAAAGCGAAAGAAAAAAATATCTTGCAACTTACCAGTCCTTAGATGTGTTGGCTGCATTTGTTTTCTTTCAGGCTAAGAACATTTCCAGCAAGTACAAAAAATACTTGCTGATCTTGCTGGAAACGCAATGTCCTTGTCACCTCCTGTGAGCTTAAAGTTGAATACCCAGCTTACACTTACTAAAGCCAGTACACACTGCTGAATGTCGGACCATGTGTATGGCAGCTGGTCCGACAGTAGGGCTAAGGCCATTGACTGAAAAAAGTCTGCTGACCGGCTCACAATTTGCGCTCTCAACCAATGGCTGAGAGCACTGACCGGAGTGTTCTAGCGGGGGGCCTTCACCCTTTCAGAACAGAATAGCTCAGCAGGGGAGATCGCTGTAATAACACCAGATTTTTAGTACAGCAGCTCCGACCTGAGCTGTCAGTTTTTTATCGTTCAACCCCACTGGGTTAAATGAAAGCAAGCCAGCAGTGTGCACGAGGCTTAAGGCTCCATTTACAGTTTAGCGATGCTACTGTGTCACATTTTTGGCATGTTTTATAGTACATTTTTGGAGCGACACCATTAATTTGAACGGGCCTGTTTTTGCACCAAAAACACGCTAAAGAAAAAGTGCAAACGTCTATGTACCAAACTGTGGACATGAGCCAGGCATTTTTGGGTGTTTTTCACAAGTTTTGGGGCACCATTAAGAAATAACAATATTGCAAGTGCACCATGCATTTTAGCTTGGTTTGTGCTCTTTTACAGAAACACGGGTTTCTACCCACATTTCCGCTACACCCAACTGTCAATCGGGCCTAACTAGCCTTTAAACTGCAGGGGAGAGGAGAGAGTGATCTGACAACAGCTAGTAAAGCCTGGGGCAGTGACATCACTCATAGGTTTCAATAGCTCATCCGTTGTCGGTGCTCCCTCTTCTCCCCAGCAACTGCACAGATTAGCCAGCATAGGTGTTAGCTGTTAGGACAGGGGAGGGGACAGTTATAAGGCTAATTACGTGTGAGCTTAAAATTCCACTTTAAAGGTAAGTACAAAGAACCTTATTTTGATTGTGTCCGATCAATTCACCATGTAATGGGAATGAACAAGGACAAGACATGTTTGAAGTCCTGCCTCTTTACCCACCATGGTGCCCTTCATAGATGCAATGAAGAAATGAGTGAAATGAAGGGAAAGAAAATGTAATATGCAGAATCACCAGGAAAAAATGAAGAGAAAAAACTGAAATAAGAAAACAAATGTAGCCACTACCACTAAGGACAGGTAAGCTGCAAAAATATTACATTTTTGTTATTGGGTTAAGATAACATAATCAGCCAGTGTCGGAACTACCAGGGTCATAAAGGTCACACTTACGATCGGGCCCTGGGATTCCCTCACTGTCGGGAGCCCCAGGGGGCACGTGAGACGCAGGGTTATGGGAGGATGTCCATGGATGCCCTCCCAGAACTGGAAGCCTGTGAGTAGTGTTGAGCGAACCCGGACTGTAACGTTCGGGTCCGTACCGAACTTTTGGGTGTCCGTGGCACGGACCCGGACCCGGACATTTCAAAAATCGTTCGGGTTCGGTCCGGGGTTCTGCTATTTTACTCCACGTGTTGAGAAGCTGCAGGGCAGCCAATCAACAAGCGTTTCACTGGTTTGCCCTTAGAAGCCATCACAGCCATGCCTACTAATGGCATGGCTGTGATTGGCCGGTGCATCATGTGACCCAGCCTCTTTATAAGCTGGAGTCACAGTGCTGCAGTCACATGCTCCTTGGGTTAGTATAGGGAAAGGTAGCTGACGGCGTGAGGGACAGATTTTAGCCATTTTAAGACCTGATCCTGCATCCTGAGATAGATTACTTTACTACTGCTGTCTGTGCTGTTGCTCTGAGGACAGATAGCAGAAATTAGA
>BLSH010243747.1:215159-234695 GCA_018402905.1 Glandirana rugosa
ATAATCAAAATACTTATACCAACGCACACTTTTGTCTTGTGTTCAAGTTATTCCACCGTACCGTATTCTGATCACAACTCGCTTGGGCCTGACATTGCAAGCCCAGGCATGGCTTGAAAACCCACAGGCACCGTGCCTGGGCCTGGGCCTGTAAAGTTTTTAGCAAGCCCAAGCCAGGCCCCAAGACGATAAAATGAGGTGCACAACTCTTCGACGTCCCGTCGGTTAGTTGTTCGCAAAGTGACCAAACGGGAATCTTCGGTAGTGTCGGTACGGATGATTACCGTACCGACACTAACCGGCCACGTAGTACACTGGGTCGGAGAAATGAACCCGAACGATTTTTGAAATGTCCGGGTCCGGGTCCGTGCCACGGACACCCAAAAGTTCGGTACGGACCCGAACGTTACAGTCCGGGTTCGCTCAACACTAGTCTTATGCCATGCCACCTTATTGAACTTGTGTTCTGTTTTCACACGCAACCATATTCATAAAACTAATAAAAATGGGCTTTGCCTAACTAAAGTGAAAATGACCTCCCCCTTTTACTGCGGCAACCTATGTTAACTTGTATCTATCGAGATCTTTAGCACATTTGAATACTACATCCTGGATACATAATTTTTTGCTTTTTATGTCCATGAATGAGAACATGGTCCTGTACTGTTCACTTTTATAATATCTACAAGTGTATGAGTAACTGATTTTTTGTGACTGTTAATGTTGTCAAAAAATCTTCAGTAAGAACTTATCAAAAGTGAGAAATGGGCTTTGCCTATATGAATGGATGACTTCAGCAAACTGAGATTCTTTGGGCTCTAAGCCACCTTTGGGGGGGATATAATTAGCAACTTTTCTGTAATCTATTAGGGTTTAGTGCCCACCAGAAATGCTGAAAGCCTGAAGTATGTACAATATATTCTGCCTACATCTGTGTGGGATTCATCCCAGGGTTCTGGGTTTCCTTTGCCATCCAGAGGCACAATGGTAGGTCAATCAGCTTCTATCCAAAATCAACCTACTGGGAGTCTATACAGATGAGGCAGGGGTATTAGATTGTAGGCATCTTCAGGGGCTGAGGTGAATGGCCTATGTACCCAGTAAATCTCTGCAGAATGTATTAGCACTGTAAAAATATTCAAATAAAAAAAGATAAATTACCCTTACAATAGCAGTATGGAAAAATACAAATTCTCCTGCACGCAAATAGTAATTTATTTTGAGATTTTGAGATTTTTGCCTTTAAGAAAGCAAGGGTAACTTTCATGAGACACTAGCTTGGGGAATTACATTGCTGTACGTGTGCAGAGGACCCTGTCGAGTTAAAAGACTACAAGAAGTATCTATAAAATGGCCCATGTAGCAGAAGGTCTTTAAACTTGCATACTATAATAACAGTTAAAAAATGTAAAAACATGTACAGTTGGACTTTAGAAGAGCCTTTAATGGGAGAACTCCAAGTGAAGGTCATCTATATAAAATCTGCTTATGTTCATTTTGTGTTTCTTTGTTAGACCATGCAGAGCAAGGCAACATGATTTCTTAAAGATGGATTTCAGGTATGCATATTTTTCTAGCTTAGACCAATGTAACTATGCATATTTCATACGTATTTCTAGGGGATGTATTTCATCTTATATTCTGACTCTCCCACCTGGGGCCTAATATCCACAAGCCTATTTTGTAGGGGCGTCACGTAGGTTTGGTAGGCCCTTGGCGGACAAAATCTAGACGATGGATTATAAATATTCTTTTCATGCTGTATTACTCTTTCTTATTCATAATTCTAATTATACATTACAATGTTTTTTTCTGTGAGACAAAATTATTCCTTTACTCTTGTACTTGCGATTTTTGAAATATTTGAAAAATTGAAACAGCAGACTGCCATTACAGACCCTATATGGAAATTATAGTTGCTTGGGTGCATCTAACATTACTGCTTCTCAGGACCTGGAATAAGCATGCAACCAGTGTCGGCCCCCTCATTAAGGGAGCAGGGGCATCGCCCCCCTAATCTATACGCCCAGCCCCTAATCTCCATGCAGGGCACGGACGCATGGATTTCAATGGGTTTTTTTTTTTAGAAGCACGTGATTAGAGCCAGGGGCTCTAATTGGCTTTAAAATGGGTCAGCTTGGGGCACAGTGCACTACGCCCCGAGCCCACCCATTTGTGTGACCATAGCAAATTAATATTCGCTAATGTCTTCCTACTTCTCCTCCCGGCCATTCAGGAAACAGTTCCTGAGACCCGATTGGCCAGGGAGTCTTAGGATTCCCGGCCAATCGGGTCTCAGGACCCACTTCCTGTTCGGCTGGAAGGAGAAGCAATGGCCCTGGCTTGGCTCTTCCCTCCACAACCTCCTCCTCGCACCTCTACACATAAGGTAAGGCCATGGACCACCCGCACCAGCCGCCACTGCGTGCAACAGGTGACAGTTAGTGAGAAGTTTAAAGTTTTTGTCATATTTGTTCTGGAGTAACTAAGAAAGGATTCAGCATCTGCATATATTTCTCATGACCAATGCACTTCATGTGTGGATAAAGTACATTAGGTTTTTCAGATAAATGTAATCTAATTTATAAAAATTGGTTTCTGAGTTGTACAAAACTCTAAGAGATATGAACCAAATTCCAAAGGAGTCTACACAACTGTATCATTCTATGTACAGAGCTCAGTGTTGATGAACTGCAAATGCACTTTGTAATCTAACCCAATCCCTCTATCATGTGGTAAGAATACGAACAGTATTGTGGTTTGGATCTTGCCAGTTCTAGAAATGTTAACGTGTTTACATTTAAATGGTCGCACCTCTTCTAGCGCTGAAAAAAAAGCCACAACATGCGCAGACTTGATGGCGTTCAACAGGCAGCTCAAATAACATGGGTATAAGATGTATGTTTAATTGTGCGTTATATGGATGATTGTGTCCTTACACATGTAAGGACCTGGTGCATCAGCATGTGTGTATATGCATATTATATATATAGAGTAACATAAACTAGAAAAGAATGTCTGCAATGATTCCACAGTTTTGCTGACTCGGTTAATGCTGAACTCTGCGATACTGTCTAAATACAAGAACTTTGTGTATACTTACTTGCATCCTTTGTGGCCATGGAGGATATATTTAATGTTTGTGTGCCTGGAGTTCAACTTTAAGGATAATATAGTAAAACTAGACATTGCTACAGTCTGCTTCTGTCAATGGATGTCCAAAGCAAAGTAGCAGGCATGCCCCTCTGAGAATAGTCGTCTTCCTCAATTAAAGCGTTTGTTACCAACACTTCATATTCCTCATATATGCCTGCTGTACCATGTACTTGTATGAGAAAGTATCCTGTTCTCTTTGTATTACTTCCTCTATGTAAAATCCCTGGTGTTCTTGCTAGTCCCCTTGCTTTCCTATTAAAAACTGACCACACTAAGCAGGAGAGCACTACATGGTCAGTTCTCTAGCTATGCTGGGAACTCCGTGTACTCTCCTCCAATGATCAGACTTGCCCTGACATGCCCCCGCTGCACAGGCATTCACTGGGAAGATCATTATGCTGCTGCTTCTCCTCCCCCCAGCCTTTATACAGCTGAGAACAGAGAGAATATGATCACTTATAAAAAGGGAAAAAAGGTATTTATATATATTTTTTTTATAACTATACACAAATATTTGCCTTTCATTTCTATTTTAAACTGAATGGGTTGTTTTACAAGGTGATTGTTTACAGTCACTTTAAGGCTTGTATATAGTAGCGCAAAAATTTCACTGGAGTGCTCTTTACAGGGCATTTGACAGGCGATGAGGAGGCATTATATCAACTGTTTACTGCCTGATTTAACCCCTAAAACTTCACACCATCTGCATGTGCACATTGTTGGGGGACAGTTGCTGTGCAGCCTCATTCAGGTAAATGAGTCGCATTTGGTGGGTGGTAGTGCTCACCGTGCATGGTAGGGAGAATCATTTTTTTCTGCACTGCAATGCAAAGCTTCCTCCATCCGCTACCTTTGCATCTGTGTGTTATTACTGCCCCCAACCACAAGTGTAAATGAGGGCTTAGAAAGGTTAAACTTACAAACAAGACTTGTCTAGAACTGATATTTCAGTTTTTGGTGTATGCCAATGCCCTGATTTGCCCATCCAATGCTCATATAGGTATTCCAGCAGTACCTCCTTTGTACTTGTGTTCCATTTCCACCCAACTAGTACACCCATTACAAGAAGAGACCTCACTCTTGCTGTTAAGGTCTCCATTTTCAATATTACATTATAAAGAATGCAGGTGGAGGAGTTTGGTTCCTTTGGTTGACTTTACCATGCCCACAGTAGGAAGACAGAGTTGGCAGAAGGTGGCATGTACACATGTGCTGTGGTATGCACATACTGTAGCTGTCATTATTGATAATTCTGAAAAATGTTCCCTTTGTTATTCGAGATGTGATCAAACCAACAGCTGTTTCAATTCATAGATGGCTTCCCACAACTAAAATCATTGTTTTGTATGGAGTTTTTATTCAAGCTCAATTGCGTGTAGAAGGAGATGGGGGCACAAAACGGATTGTTGTGCTAAAGGCCAGGAGACTGCATAGCTTCAATGATCTCTGCTTTTTAAAGGACAAAATGAATAACACTACTCACAAAAAAAAACTAACAATGCCGCTTGCACAGTATGTTCTTGGTCCCCACTGTGATGTGGGTTGGCAGGAGTGCCAGTGTATAAGAATTGCTACCTATTGGTTTTAAGAAATAGTGGAGATATACACAGATGTCGGCTTTTACACTTCGTATACCATGGGCCATTTTTAGTCCTAGTCTGGAACTAATTTGTATAATTGTATTAGCCTGCATTTAAATGCCTTACATGTAATTACAATAATATCTTGTCTGCCCTTCCACTACAAAAAAGGAGACGTTAACACTACAATATAAAAAGCAGTTAAATATTAGTGTGAACATTCACAATAAATGATATCCACGTTATCCATTCTCTTTAAAGTGTTGTTGTATACCAGTACTGTTGTGTTAACGTCTTCCTGACCTATGCTGGGTTTCCTATAGCTCTGCAGACAGATCACTTATGAGATGCCCTTGGCACAAACTGCATATCTTTACTGCACAGCACGACTTCCCAGCCCTTCAGCCTCTGTTTGTGAATAAGGAGAGAGCTGCCTGTCCCATCTAGGTCACTGTATCAGATGAAATGGAAGAAAAGCAACAACTCATCAGCTGACTAACAGGAATAAAAATGACTGCGAGGGAGCGTTTTCAAATCTAGCTCTCTGAAGCTATCTAGTGAAATGTGTTAAAATAACCAAACACTCTCTTCTGACAGCTGAGGAACTATAGTTTGCCTCTTTAGAATGCTGACCATACAATGTGCATGTACTAAACACATTCCACACTGAGGTCTGTGAAGGAACCCTTCTGTAAATTGTTCTCCAACATACAAATTAGTGAATAATATTGAAATCTATAAATACATTTTTAGTAGAGGTTTAGATTTGTCAGATGTCAGACTACCACTTATCCATAAATTGATAAACCCGCAGCAATAACAATGGTATAGGAACATCCTTAGGCTAGCCTACCACAATAAACACACAGTCCATGATACTGCATGATTCTATGTGTGTTGCAATGCCATTCGTTTAGAATGGCAATGCCATGTGCATATACAATAGTTGCCAACACACTTATGCTATGACCTACTGTGCATTGTGGTGCACTGCACTGCCAACACATTTTTTTTTATGCATCAAGGCACATTAACAACCCAGTTCTCATCACAGTAAACAATAAAATACATGCAAAACTATTATGTTCACTTTTTCATTAGGCACTAAGATTCTTTTTTTTATTTTGCTTGATATAGAAGTTAGTCTTGATATTATTATGTATGCACAAAAGGAGTACATTATCAATGACCATTTGGCCTCATGTACACTGGGCGTAAAAAAAAATGCCACTTTTAGAAGTGTTTGGCAACTTTTTCTGCCTCCAAAGGCCCCTCCATGTTAACCAATGTGTTAGCCAATGCGTCCATGCACACATAGGCATTTACAATTGTATTTAAATTGCTGTGTTTAGAGGCAAAAGAAAATACCTATCACTTGCGCATTCAGAAGAGGAGTGTTTGATCAGAAAAAAATGCTAGACATACCTAAACACATCTAACATGCCTAAACACAAGGTGTATTTAGCGCTTTATCATTCATTCATTTCAGTGGCCAGGATAAATTAATATTGGTCAATAACGGCCAGTGGAATGAATGAATGCCCAATCGCTTGATGCTTCTTAAAGTGCATAAAATAACTTAAATGCATTTGCAAATCATGGCTTTTAGGCATGTTTTAAGCTGCTTTTCTCCTGGCTGGAGAAAAGGCATCCAGAAGAGCAAGGCAAATTTCTACTGTATGTGCATGAGGCCTTTAGAGAATAATCACCGAAAGTAGGAAGCAGCTTATGATACATGCCAAATATTGTCAAATGCCTACCTCTTGTCCCTGTGACATAATCTTTGCCCTTATTTGCTTACATTATTTGTTGCTACAGTATCAACCGAGTCTACAGTAACTTTCTGGTGTACAGAGAACCATTCACACCTTCTTGCTCTTTTATAATGACTTCTTCACTTTTTGTAATACAAATAATACCTATAATAATATTAACATAAATCTACAGTATATCTAAAACAAATGAGTAGTGATGAGACATCAATAGACATTGGCCACATAACCTTTAAAGTTAATTTCTAACAGCCAGCGATACAGTTGGTCCATCATTGTAACCATTTCACCTGACAAAGGATCTCCATTCTAGGCCGCTCAGGTTGCGTGCTTTCCCTATTAAGAGTCTTACCATGTAAAGTATTTGTGGATGAGATGTTACATTTCCTCAGCCATTCTCTACTATCCAAACTTTAATAGGATTTCAGCCACATCAAAGCTTTACATACTTAGGAGTTTCTAATCCTACTTTAGCCTCTGGCTCCCAACCATTACATATCAAGTCAATTAGTTAAGAATTCATTAATGAAGTCTTCAGATGTAAAAGTAGGACAGCTAACATGCCAATTATCCAACCAAGCTATTGTTTTACTCTTCTACTATAAAGATGCATGTTGGCCTTGACAGTCCATACCAAAAAACATTAAAACTTGGTCCAGAGTTTATATATTTTTTGCACCTCTATTTGGTGGGTTATTGGAGCTTATCAAAAAAACCTTGTGTATAGTTAGTGACTGACTGAGTCATTTTCATTTTCTTTACCAGTAGAGAGACTTTCATCAGTCTAAGGACACTTCATGGTAGCTTAAATGGACACTATGGATACACTTTAGGCTTTTACCAGCATAGAGCCAGAAGAACTTTTCCTAACATGAATAACCTTGATATGTGAAAGTGAGCAGCCACATCTAGAATCACAGGAGGTGGCACCATTGAAATGGTCTGGAGTGGCACATAATTGAATTGCAACCCTTGGCAACTAATCTGAAAACATCTTCTAGCAGGTCACAGTGGACAGGCTGGTATGAGACAAATACTTTGCACATTGTTCCTTGCCTTATTAAATAAAGTATTTGCATCTATTGTGTCCAACAGTGTGGTATTGTTGCTAAGGCACGGATGAGTTGCCAAGTTCTCAACAGAATAAAGCACAAGTTATTCAAACTGACATTACTTATAATCACATTTTCATCTGTGCAAGTTACTTATTGCTTATCACTGAGAACTACTTCAACTTTTGACAAATGCCATCATGTAACTTTCATGCTACTGTACACGATTATTTATGTTATTAACATTACAGGTATTTGTATAGGGCAGACAATTTACACAGCACTTTACATAGTGTACATTCACATCAGTCTCTACCCTTAAAGAGCTTACAATCTAAGGCCTCTAGCTCGCATGCATAATAGGGCCAGTTTGAAAAGGAACCAATGAACCTACCATGATGTATTTGGAGTATGGGTGGAAACCTACACAAGCACAGGGAGAACATGCAAATAAAGCAGTGGTCTCCAAACTGTGGCCCGGGCGCCAAATGTGACCCTTTGCTTGACTTTATTTAGCCCTTGGGGCACTATTCCACTTATTAACACCAATGGTGGGGCACCATTCCCCCTACTGACACCATCAATGGGGTACCATTTATCCTACTGACATCATTAATGGGGCACTATTCTCCTCATTGATATCAACAATGGGGTAATATTCCTCTCATTAAAACCACTGATGCCTGGGCATTTTTTATTGCCACTGGTTACAGTCCAGCCCCCCTAAAGTGTAAACTGGCCCTTTGCTTAGAAAGTTTGGAGACCCCTGAAGTGTCCTGACAGGGATTCGAACACAGTGCTAACCACTATCCACTGTGCTACCCAGTTTACTTGCTAAATTTGGTGGAGTACACAAGGTACAACAATACTGCATCCTCTTTTTCTTTATTCTTGCTTCATATATACCTGGAACTATATATAAAGATAGCAACACATTCAAGTTAATGGGGCTGCGCCAAAAGTGCAAGCCATATTCTAGGCTCATGGTTTCAGAGTGGAATTTCCATTAAAAAAACCCTTTTGGCTATAATAATAAAAAAAAACAGGAATTTTGGAGGCACCAGTGTTGCCTTATGAATCTCTGTCAACTGCCCCTGCACTGCTCTGTGAAAAGTGATCCACCCCTGATTGCTCTTCACAGAGAGACGCAGGTGTAAACAAGCCCTTGCCCTTACTGTAATCAACAGCAACAAATCAGAAATACATTTTCATTGTCCTGCCTGCTAGGAAGTTATGATTAAATTAAATGGGTTACTCCACTTTGAACATCATTTCTGCTCTTCCCATTGGCTAAAAGTTAATTGGCTCATCATATTTTTAGTTCAGACTAGTCAGTTTTGCATGATTATTATTCTTGCACAAACTGTTTTGCCTCCTTTACTCAGAACCATGTGAAGACTCACCTTATTCGGCTCATAAGAAGTAACACTGGAAAATATATTTTCACATGAACGAGCATCTATACCTTTAAGCCTTGTTGCTGTTCGTGTTTCCATGGAGACTGCAACGTGATGATCATCTCCGGCGAGTATAGCTACCCTCCACCGAAGAGCAGGTCACATGATCACAGGCTGACGCTCTGACCAGCTATGTACTGGTATAAGATAAACCTCCAAGTTCCCAAATGTTTGCACAGGTGCTAATGCTCCCAGTTAATTACAGCACTGTTATCTCTTGGCCTCAAATGCTGGGATTCCCTGAAATCACATGTGGTGCTCCTGCCCCAGTTATTAACGGAATGTGTGTTACTTACTGCAGGCAGAAATATAATTAAATCATACAACAGTCTGGAGCTAGTGGGGGATGGAAGCGAGTATTAATTAACAGATGATGTAGTGAGTTGGTATTTTACATATACTGTTAGGAATTTTTCTTTAACTGTCTTTTTTTTTCTTTTAAAAATGAAGATGTGGTTTGTTGTAAGGGCCCATTCACACTTTGCCATGTTTGTGCGTCGCTATAACATGCTTTGCATTAACGTATGTTGTGTTAAGGCAGCCCACTCACATTGAATGCACAAGCCTGGACCAAAACATTGACATGCAGTATTTTTTCTGACACGGGTCATGTGTTACATTGCAAAGGATGTGTGCTAGACATGACAGCGCATTGGGGTGCTTTAAAAAATGAATTGCGCTGCAACATCTTACCGCATGACTGCACTGCGCCACAGTGCAGAACTGTGCTTCAGCCTTTAGGGCTTATTTGCACTGTTCTACAGGGGCAGTGCTTTGTTACAATACAAGGCACTGCTTACAAATTTATTTTATTTTTAAAATGTGATAAAATGATTTTTAACTCACTTCTATGCACCACCGTGTGTTGACATGCGGTAACATGAGGGGAGATACGGTACATTGCTGAGGAAATGCAGCATGTCTGCATTTTTACGCAATGAAGCATCTTGTAATGTTCTACAAAAACTGTTGGATTGATATATAAATTGTATATAATATAATAATGGGTGGCACAGTGGTGTAGTGGATAGCACTTTCACCTAGCAGCAAAAGTGGCGCTGGTTCGAATCCCAACCACGACACTACCTACCTGGAGTTTGCATGTTCTCCCTGTGCCTGCGTGGGTTTCCTCTGGGTACTCTGGTTTCCTCCCACACTCCGAAGACATGCTGCTAGGTTAATTGGATCCTGTCTAAATTGTCCCTAGTATGTATGAATATGAGTTAGCGACCTTAAATTGTAAGCTCCTTGAGCGTAGGGACTGATGTGAATGTACAATATATATGTAAAGTGCTGCGTAAATTGATGTCGCTATATAAGTACCTAAAATAAATAAAATAATGGCGTGGACAGGGCACATGGAAAACAATTGTTTTTTATGTTCTCTGCTGTTGAGACTGAAATGACCTGTGAAGATTAACTCAGCTCAACTGATGTGGTGTGAATAAGCTCTTAGGCCTCATGCACACTTTTGTTATAGAGGAACTAAAGTAAAAAAATTAAACATCTTTTGAGCTGGCGGATTATTTCTCCTCTACAATAAAATAAACCAACCTACCTGCTCGCTGTCTACCTGCTGTCTACAGTCTATGCATGTGCAGCTCAGTTTACATATTCGGCACAGAGGAGGAGTTAGGTCACCCTGCACTGGTCAATTAAGACAGCCAAAAACCACAACCTTGAAGAAGCTGGGGAGATAATTGCAGCACTGGCTAGGGACCCCGTGGCCATTTTTATGTTGCAGAGGAGGTGAGTATCTGTGGCTTTATTTCTGCTTTAAAGGGTTAGTTCACAAAGCAAAGCAAAGAACTGCCTATGCAGGTAAGGGGCACATGTATATAAAACCAAACTATGTAGCTTTGACCAAAGCAGCTCTGTTTACATTTCCAGCACAGAGCCAGTGTGGTGGGATGAATGACTACCACGTATGATACCAGAACCAGTGAGGGAACTTGCGCATCAGACATTTGGAGCATAAGTGAGTATTTTTTGCCTTTAGTTCTTCTTTAAAAACCATTAACAAGTTGGGAGGGGAGGAATATGCCGTCTGCTACATAGTGTACATAAATAAGCACTATGCCCCTTTCTGTATGCCAATTTACAGCTAGTCCTTATAACCTTCCATTTCATTATCTACGAACTGGAAGTAATTATTTTTGAATCTGGTAGAGTAATACTGCCACTTCTAAAAATGGCACAATAAAGATCTACCCGAATTTGCTGTACGTATTGATTAGGCTACTGGAACGGGCGGCAGGGGTTTTGTAAAGTGGGGCAGGCCATTTTAACGGGCCATACTGGTAGAAAACCTTCCCCATGTTTTTAGACAAAATGCATGCAATATATGGATGCAAACAATTAGGGTCTCTAAATAAGTCCATGAAATTTTGACTAGTTTTTATGAGTATGTTTGTTACATCTCTGTCTCTCTCTCTTCTAGTGAAAGAGAGACAAGACCTGCAGAAAAGCTGCAAGATACTTTTGTTGTTAATCTTTTGAGAGCTATAAAACCAATCGTAGCATAATATAGAGAGAATACAGAATGTCACTGGCTTCCTTCTGATTTTGTTAATCAAAACGTGTGCTCTTCAAGTAGGGGAAAGTGTAAGCCTTCTGCCAGAGCATATAAATCTCCAGAGGAACAAGCAGTCACAGATTTGCAGCTAGAGACGTCTTCCCAAAGGCCAGATTTGAGCAGAAGCATCCTGACAGCTGAAAGGAAAAAGGAGGTCCCAAACAGAACCTAGTCCTCTGCCAATTTCATCCTGTAACAAGCTGCTTGGTGACAATATTTGTGCGCCACATGCAGGACAAAGTACAAGACGGTGGACAACTACACTTAGCAAGTTGGAATGTATAATGCAAATTAATGGTTGCAACTTTGTTGTATGCAGCAAGATAGAGTCTAAATAAAAAAACAATAAAAAATTTATATCACAACATAATGCATATTGTAGTCTATTTCACTAAGACAGTGGCGTATTTGCATGTTTTTGAAGGGAATACTGTAAACTGGCATGGATCCTGTTATGCTTTGATCTTTTACATTATTATGCGGTAAAGCAAGGAAGCAGAAACCCATGTAGTATATTAATGCTTGCTTTTGCCAAACAAGAATCCTGTACATACAAACTACTTAAAATGGTAGGAAAACAATACAAAATATACAGAGTACTACAAATATGCATACAACACCAACAAGCTACCTAACATTCCTAGCAAATGAGCATTGACAATGGGATATGCGATAGGGATACATTAAAATGTCACCTAGCTTGGGTTATAGTCACGCCATAATTTCTGATGGCAACAAGGACTCAACGATTGAGGGAAACTGGGTGCTCTCATAGTGTAGATTTAGTGTTATCCCCATATGAAATTCCTTCTTTGGTCTTGTAAATTTCCTCTGGCACAGACCTTCCTTCTACCCAAGTCTTCTTCCAGACAGCCCCCTTGTGTTAAGCACATGGCTGTGTTAACTCATTTCTTGCTTTCTCCCATTGCCTGCCAACATCACTTCCTGTTTAACCTCCCTGGCGGTAATCCCAAGTGTGGCTCGGGGTGGAATTTCAGCACCATTAGCGGTAACCCCGAGCCACACTCGGGATTGCATTGCTGGATCGAGGCAATGTTACTCACCTTGTCCCCTGGATCCAGCGATGTCCTCCCGCGGTGTCAGCGTGTCTGTCCCTCCACCCGATGCCTCTGTGTGCCGGGCTCCGTTCCCTGCGAGCGGTGCATCGCATGGGGACGGAGACCGGCGGGAAATTCAAAAAGTGAAACACACAGTACACATACGGTACACTGTAATCTTACAGATTACATTACTGTATGAAATCATTTCACATCCCCTTTGTCCCTAGTGGTTTGCCCGGAGCCCTGCATGCACTTTTATATAATATATGTCATTCTTTCTGCCTGGAAACATGAGAATGTCCATAGCAACCAAAAAGTGTCCCTTTACATCAAAAGTGGTTTTTGATCAGCTAGAAAACACGGATAGTAAATAAGAATCATTTGCAGAATTGAGTGATACTGATTTTTGGGGAAATTTATCATCAGAAACTGAAAGTGACGACAGCGACAATTCTGCAACTGAGCAAATTTCAGTATTTTTGGTTTGATTACATTATTGAATACATTTTATTACTATTACGTTATTATTTCTGATAATTATTTATAGTTATTTATTATATTATAATTTATGATTTCATGTTTCAAACTTTTTCATACCCGGGATGTTTACTAGACTTTTGTTTGGACAGATTTAAGTGAGTTATTGCTAAGAATTACAGGCCTACAATATAAAACGCCAAATTTCCATGCAAAATAATGTACCGCTTTCAGCACCAAAAATCTGAAATAATCATACTGCCAGGGAGGTTAACTAACATCTATGAACCAAGTAAAGTTAATTAACAATTGAACAGAGAAAGCCAGCGTCTGAATTCTAGATGGTAGCTAAAATATATTATGCCATATATGTATGCTATAAAAATGCTAAAATAGCAAGATCCATATTTCAGGGCATATGCCTGTAATCTTGATAATAATTTTAGACCATGTATGTGTAAATTCTTGGCACTCTTAAAGGCAAACATTTTTTTTTTAACACCTTGGTAACCTTGGTGACAACCAGGGATTCCCTCACTTGACTCTCATTTGCTGCTTTGGCTATGGGACATGAAGTGAAGGGAAATCCCCACAATGGGTCACATATGAAAGAGAAAAATTGACATAGGTTATAACTCTCCCGTACTCTACCCAAAAAAAATAAATAAATAAAAAAATGTGCCTTCAGTTCTACTTTAATAGATTTGTTTTATTAACAGGTACTGTTTTTGGAATAGAGCCCTATAGTAGATGTTATAAAGTATATGGCCACAGAAGATAACCCAGTCCAGAGTCACAAATTAGTAATTGGTACTTCCTGGCACTTAATAAATCAAATTTATTGAATGGGATGAAACTGGACAAAGTCTACTGTATGTAAATGATTCCTTAAGCATGCACAAAATGAACAGGAAACAAGCAGCACTTATGTTTCTAGAGATTAATATTATTGTAACTAATATGAGAAGTTTCATTTTATTCAGACACGTACAATATTTTCTTACTGAATTATTGATACAGCTGAAATAATTTTTGTCAATCAATGTTCACCCCATATAAAGTGAAGAAAGCTGATGGAGACTGTATACGTAACTTTGTCATGATCTTTCGTTTTACATCTAGACAAGCCATTCCTAGATGGATACATGCAGACAGTTTCAGTGCTTTGAAGCATCGCATGAAGCATATTTTAATTATTTATAAGTATTCTAGTAAAAATGTTACCTACATATGACCCCGTTCTTACCATGTACGTGGGTGTCCTTATATGAGAACAGCACACTAAGCCCATGGTTTAGAAATACTGGAAATTTGTATTTAAACAATGGCATCAAGGGGATCTTATAAAGTATGAGAATGTGACCAGAATAATGTAAATCTTATCAATGCATGTTAATATTTTTAAAGCTTTGTTTCTGTTTATAGTTTGTAATCATGCATGTATATGGGAGCAGCCATAGTTTGTTACCATTGCAGGTTGTGCCTCCTGATGGAAGAGCAGCACAAAGATTATGCCCTACTATGTCTCATTATCCTTTCTTTGCAAGCCTACAACAAGAAAAAAAGAACTCTTGTCGCTCAAGCTTACAATCTATATCTCTAGCATCATTTAAAAAATAGTTTTATGTCACTGGCCTGAATGTGCAACCTCCAACCAATTTAACATACTTAAGTAGATCCGTCATGCATTACTATCAAAGAGGTTCACCAGGTATATATCTGTGCATTCCTATAAACAAACCATGATATACTATGTTGGGCGGGTTCACCAACTCTTTTATTAAGTCAATATAAGGTTAAATAAAAGTTTAATGAGACTCCTTCTGAAGTCTGGCAGCAATATAGTAAGGGAATTGCAAGCCAAGGATTGACAATCTTGGCCTATGCTAACATGTCATGGAATGTATTGAGAAGTTATTCAATGACACAATATGGTTTGGCTGAGAAACGATGTGGGGAACAGAGTGGTTTCTATGAAAGCCAAGATATCTTTACAGACCACATCCCTTATGTGAGTTCTACTCAGGATAATCCAGAGTATTACGCTTATATAATAAGAAGTTCTGCGACTGTATGAATTTGTTTCACACAGCAGTCAAGGGAATATATCCTCACAACACCATGAGAGTTTGGAGACCTTTGGCACACAAACTACAGGACATTTTCCATAATACTCATCCCTCTGCTTGCAGTTTGACCATCAGTTGAAATGCAGCTTTCAACAACAAATGTAATCTTTTAAGAACCATTTTACTAAATGTCATGACAATCAAGTTAAAAGTAGGTCCTTTTCCTGTCTTGCAAACCACAGATCAGCATGGTAGTAAAACTGGACACCCATATTACAATATGAATGTACAATCTCCTTTAGATCTACCAACAACCATGTAATGTGCATAGCTTATAACTGCCTTATGCTGGCCATACACTATACGAAAAATCAGCCGAAATCCGGTCATGGACACCAGTAATCGTTTGGGACGTTTTTGAGCCAAAAAAACAAAGGGCAAGTTTGGAAATTTTCTGCCGAACAAACGATAAAATGAAAAGTTAATGTGCTTCCTGTCCAAACTGTTTGCATTAGGTATATGTGAAAAAACAATCAAAAAACATATTCATTTATGTGTATTGAAGCATTTATCGGCATTACATGATGGCACTATCGTTTACTCTCACGACTGTGTGATCGGTTTTTCGAAAATGGGTTAGAATGATTTTTCGTAAAGTGCATGGCCAGCATCTGTTTGGGGGGACCATCTCTCTTTTAGAACCATATCCCTCTATCCCTCTTTCCTTCTCAATTATGCTTTTTGTGTGAGGCATAGACCTCAATAAAAAATGTATTACTTAACTATCCAAAGTACATTACTGTACTAGACCTTCCATAAAACATCTAATTTATTGTATTTGCTATTATAAAATGCCAGGTTCATACTTTTTGAATGGCATTCCCATGCACTAAAACAGTTTACTTCGGTTTCCGTTTCCCGCAACACACAGTAGTGCATTGCGTTCTCAATAAAGAGTCAGGTGCGATTTCCTATGCACTGAGGTATATTGGCAGTTAATTTAAAATAAAAGGATTGCCTTAACACAGAATAGGCTACCTCAACATTTAATATTCCTGAAATGTGCCTGCTGTACCATGTACTTGTGTTAAAAAGTATCCTGTTCTCTTTGTATTGCTTCCTTTGTGTGAAATACCTGGTGATCCTGCTGGTGATCCTGCCAGTCCCTCTGCTTTCCCATTTCAAACTGAACACACCAGACATGAGAGTACATCCATCCCAGAATGGTCAGCTTTCTGGCTGGGCTGGAAGGACAGCCTGCCTGTCTGGCAGTGACCAAGGCTTGTGCTGAAACACCCCCCGTGCACAGCCATTCAGTGGGAAGATTAGTGTGCTGCTGTTTCTCCACCCCAACTCTGTAAGCCCCTAATGCAGCTGAGAACAGAGGTCATGTCATCACTTATAAACAAAGAAAAAAGGGTATTTATACTTTTTACACTATATATATATATATATATATATATATATATAAATGTTTTGCAAAGTGCAACTTTCCTTGTAAAGTATACAGTTTATTTACCTTTAGTAAACCAACCTCAATATATATAACCAGGATATGAGATGAGGCAGTGATGTTAGGATGTGATAGTATTCGGCTGAACCAGTCCAATGCAGCTAAGTCCCTCACATAATTGAATTTGCAAATGTAGGGCACTTTAGCACACCTATGATTTATTAATGCTTTCTGTGGGAATTGCAACTTGTCGGACCATATGGAAGATCTAAATTATATTAACATTTGATCACACACAGTTTGTATTTTAAAACCCTGCCCTTTTCTACCCCAAACCCCATCACATTAAGTGCTTGAGTAATGATTCCTTGTAAAACCAAAAAAAAAACAAAACAAATAATCCTATTCTACAGCAGTGCCTATAAAACAAGAATAACACTTGAATGAGTCCTGTTACTCATCCCCTCCAATTGTTTGGGTTCTTTTGCAGATAAAAAGTAATGGAAAGACACTTAGACAAAACAAAGGAAATGTATGTAAAATAGCATGTGTTTCATGCTGTTGCACAGTATATTCTTCTTTGTGCACATAGTTATGCTTCCTTAGAGGAAACTCGTTATAAGATACATATGTAGGTTGACATTACTGACCTCTCTCTCCATTCATCCCTATGGAAAAGGCATTTTGGGGAAACTACACCAATAGTTCAGCAAGCAGCTATTTTTTGAACTTTAGCGGGTGATGTCTGCTGCAGTGGGGCTTACAAGCACCAAGCTTTTCTCAATCCACAATATAAAATTCTGAATTGTTTGATGCCCGTAGGCATCTTTAGTGGGTCCCTGACCTGAAACAGGCATGCATATTGGTAATGTAAACTTAGCATTAGAGATATATGGGGCTGCCATCATCACTAGTAAATAAATAAATAAAAATATAGTTTGTAGACTCTATAACATCTGCGAAACCAATCAATATACGCTTATTGTTTTGTTTTTTACCAAAAATATGTAGCAAGATACATATTGACCTAAATTTATGAAGAAATTTGATATTTCAATTTATTTATTAGATATGTTTTATAGCAGAAAGTAAAAAATATTGTTTATTTTTTCAAAATTATCGGTCTTTCTTTGTTTATAGTGCGAAAAATAAAAATCGCAGAGGTGATCAAATGCCACCAAAAAAAGTCTCTATTTGTGGGAAAAAACAACATAAATTGTATTTGGGTACAGTGTTGCACGACCGCGCAATTGTCAGTTAAAGTAAAAAAAATGGCCTGGTCATGAAGGAGGGTAAATCTTCCAGAGCTCAAGTGGTTAATATATCATCAGAAGTTAATGAAAAACATAAATTTAGAATGTCACTACTTTATAAAAGTTTCATTTCCAAAGCACATATCATTATTAGTATAATCCGTTTTTATTAAAGTTTAAATCAGAAAAAATATATCCACAACACTAAAGGCCCGTACACACGATCGTATGTCAAAAGCTGGATGTGCAGACTATAACAGACTGTAGACCTGCAGACTGTAACCACAACGTCCGATTTTCGTATAGTTAGTATGGTTTTCGTCTGAAAAAAATCGTAAGAGCGAGTCTATGCATGTTCATAAACTAAAAAATACATACAAAGCTATTTAACACATTACGTCACTTCTGATGTTGAATTTGGTCGTACGAGAATTTTCGTATGGTTAGTAACCTCTTCAATTTCGACATGAGACTAGCTTCCAACAAAAAAATGGATGTTCGGTCATCCGAAAATCTAAGCGTGTGTACAAGGCTTTAGAGCAGCCTTTCTCAACCTTTTCAACACCGAGGAACCCTTGAAATAATTCTCCGGTCTTGGGGAACCCCTGCTAAAAATTTAAAATCTACAACTCATGATACATTAGTGTGGTGGTCAATGGGAAGAATGCTCCTTACACTTGTGGTCATTGAGAAGAATTACCCCTTACAGATAGCTAAAAAGATCAATGGTATCATTGGTAATTTATCTTAGAGGTAGAAATTGACCATTGCTCAAGGAGCCCCTGGCAACCTCTGGAGGAACCCTAGGGTTCCACGGAACCCTGGTTGAGAAACCGTGCTTTAGAGTATCAGGTCAGCCCCTGTTCACATCTATCCATTTCCACTGTCATGCATTGTGTATTCTTTGGTTTTGGCCAATAAGGGTGATTTTCCTGTAGTGACATCATGAGGGAATATGCTTTCCGGTTTTCAATGTCTGTAGTTGAGGAAGCCTTGCTGATTTAGGCAGCAGAAAAAATGGCAGAACTGCTTGCAGAAAAAACAGCAAACTAATTCTCCTATGGAGGCGCATTTGCATTTATAAGCATCTTTCCCCAAAACACTAGGGAAAAAAAACACTTGACGCGCTTAAACGCTGCGTCTAGGTATGTCAAGCATTTTTTCTGCCCAAAAGCGCCTCTCAAAAACGCACTTGTGATGTTTTTTTTTTTTTTCAGCCTGTAAACGCTTCTCTACAAATATTCCTGTAAATGTGCAAATCTGCATGGGCACATAGGCTAACATAGAGTTGCTTCTACAGGCTGAAAGGAAAAATGCCAAACCCCTGTATTTTGTTTTTTTTTTTTTTTCAAATATAATTTTATTAACGCCTAGAACAGGCAAGGACATGTACAGCAATGGCGTATAAACACATCATACAGATCACTCAGATAATATTTCCATTATTCCAGATACATATATAAATGGTGTGCATTCTGTAAACTCTTCCTTGCCGTTTCCATTTCCCTTTTCTTATTTAACTTTATAGAACAAGTCAAGAATCTATAAGAGTAAGAAATGGAATTAGGTGGAGGAGAACGAAGAAGAAGAGGGAGGAGAGGGGGGAAGAAAAGAGAGAGAGAGAGAGAAGG
>BLSH010243747.1:234806-248979 GCA_018402905.1 Glandirana rugosa
TACTGGTGGAAGGCGGTGTCGACTTTTTGGTGGGGTGATAACCGTGTTGAGAGGTGTAATCAACAGTTTACTCTTTATCCGTCAGGAATTGGTGGAGTCTGAGTGGCAATATGGGATATTATCCCTTGGGTGAAAAGGGAGGTCCATATCTTTGTGTATTAACGTCTTCAGATGCCCTTGCCCCCGCTCAAGCCCGGAGTGTAAAATAGTGCGGCCTTCCGACCGGGTGCTGTGGAGGCAAGGAGTAGAGGAAGTGTCGCAGCTGAAGGGCCGTCCAAAACGGGAGGCCAAAGGGGCCCGAGGTTCTCTGTAATGCGTCTGTCGTGGGCCAGCCTTCCGGCGTGATAAAATGTGAGGCCCGAACTCGCCCCCGTTCCCGTAGACTTCTGCAATTATGTGTTTCTATACCTGGAGGGAAAAGTGGGTTCCCTATTATAGGGTATAACGGTGAGTCTGAGGTGGTTAAGGACTGCCTATTTCTCATTTGACAACTAATGTGGAGAGTTGTGCCAATAGTGGGGTGGTTTTTCAGCTGTGGCGGAAGGTGGTCATATCACCATAGTGCACTCCCTAAGGGGATATTAGTTTGTGCTTGTTCTATTTGGGCCCACAGTTTAAGATCCAGGTGGCGACACCAATCAATAACCCTGGTTAGGTGAATCGCATGGTAGTATTTACATATTTCAGGGAATGCTAATCCCCCCCATTGTTTCGGCAGGGACATGAGGGAGCGAGAGAGTCTTGGTTTTTTGTGTGCCCAGATAAACTTGACAAGTAAGGCGTGTGTTTTTTTAAAATATTGTGGGGGAACTTTAATTGGGAGTGCTTGAAGCAGGTAGAGGAATTTGGGGAGTATACACATTTTAATTAAGTTACATCTGCCAAACCACGAGTGGAGACCCGTGTGCCAGGACTCTAGTAAGAGCCGTGTCTTTTGTAAAAGAGGTATGAAGTTAAGTGCAAAGATACGTGTGAGGTCTGCGGGTATTAAAGTTCCTAGGTATTTCAGAGCAGAGCGTGTCCATTTAAATTTAAAGCTGGCCTCTAGAGTCGATGAGAGCTTAGGCGGCAATTCCACCCCCATGGCTTCTGATTTGCTATAATTGATCTTAAGATTCGAGAGAGCGCCATAGGTGTTGAATTCCTTCAGCAGATTTGGTAGTGAAATTGTGGGGTTTGAGAGGGAGAATAACAGGTCGTCTGCATAGGCTGACACTTTATGTTGAGCGGTCCCGATGGTTACTCCCAGGATGTCAGGGTTTCGTCTAACTCTGCAGAGGAAAGGTTCTAAGGTTAGGGCGAACAAGAGGGGGGATAATGGGCCAAACTCCTGTATTTTGTATGCCCAGTGTGCTTGAGGCCTTACACTGTGTTCGTTGTGACTGAGAACATGGCAGGTATCATTGTAGGTGAATTGTGGCTCAACACATGGCAGGTTTCCAGGGAAGGTGTAACCTTGTAACCATGAGATGACAAGCTGCCATGTGCTCACCCACAACAAGTTGAAAATGCATTTAAAAAAAAAAAAAAAAACATGAAAACCCATAATAACTTCAATGTGTCAGAATACGCATATAAATGCAGCTAAAATCAGAAATGATTCATTTTTAAAAATGCAGCACGATACAGCATGCAGATGTGAATGGCCTCATTGGACTCCTATTTTTGTGTCATATGCCTTTTTATATGTTACAAGCCTTAGTGAGTAATGTTTCAGGACAACAACAGGCAGAAATGTGTGAAAAACCTATGTGCATTAATGCACAAAAGCTTAAAAATAGGCAACAATTGTCTTCTGTGTGTGAACTGCTGTTTTTTTTGTATCATCAAGCGTATATAATTTACTTACCAGTTCTTAGATATAGTGGCTGCACTAGTTTTTTTTCCCTGTTTTTTTCACCTAATTTTTAAAATACACTTCCTGTCTCTGGGTGGCTACACTCACTTACTGTATCAATGGAGGGGGTCATGGTTGTCACCCAGTTTCAACTTCAAACATATCTACCTAAGGGCTGATGGGCTTAGTAGTTTACAGAAGAGAGATACGTTTGTCAGTGCAGATCACAGGAAGTTACAGGCACTACATTTCTGGCAAGATCAGCTGGTATTTTCTGTATTTGCTATGAATGTTCTCAGCTTGAAAATGAAACCTACTGCAGTCACAACATCTAAGGACCGGTAACCTGCAATATATTACATGTTTGTTTTGGGCTTAGTTATCCTTTATTAATGAGGTCCTCTAAATGAATTATATGCCACTTATAGTCTGATGGGTGGTTCATATAGTTTGTTGTTATTCAGGAGCTTGCAGCAGGTTTTCTCCTAGTTAACTGTAATGATGGTATAGTCTTTCACCAGACATTCCTGGTTAATTACTTGGAATGCTGAGAACATTTCCAAGTATTTCATCTAAAAGGTGTAATTCTGAAAAACTAAGGATTTTCAGTCTACTTCTCAATGCCAAATAATAGATGCCTACAAGAGCAGCACTACACGATAGAACAAACAATGTAATACATCTAAAATACTGGTTGTCTATGTTATTGTTATAGCTGCTGTGGCATTAGCTTGTGAGGTTGTGTGGCTTACATTCTTCTTTAAATATATTGTGTAATACCAGGGACTAAGAAAGCTGAGGTTCTTACCAGTAGGGCTTATCATTTACAATCAGGGCCACTGACGGGGGGGGGGGCACTAGCCCTGGTGTGGGGGGCCCAGAGAACACAGGGGGGCCCACACAGGGGGGATTAGTGACAGGTGACAACTGTGTCTCTTTTCCTCCAGCAGGTAAATGCTGCTCTCCTCCCCTCTCCGTTGCTGCCAGCTATTATCTGATAAGAAAGAGACAGTTGTCCCTCACTAATCCCCCTCACTGTGTGGGAGTTTGTTATCTTTCTAACTTAGGCTCCATGCACACAGGCTTAAAAAAATGTTGCTTCTACAGGAGTTTAGTGTTCTGCCTGTAGAAGCAGCTCAATGTTATCCTATGTGTCCTTGCACATTAGGACAATTACAGGCATATTTTAAGCTCAACGGTTAAAGACAGAAAATAAAACCCTTCTGGTTCTCCTAAACTCGACTAACCTTTGTACAAAAATCTTTATGTATTAGCGTTTTTTTCGGCCAAGTGAACTGGAGTTTTTTAAGCCCAGTGTGCATGGAGCTTAACTTTTTTCTCTCCCTCTGTCTCTCTGAATCCGGAGCCTGTATATTTTTTTCATCTCATCTTCATTTTTTATTTATTAACTCAGTTTTATCTTTTAGATTTAGCAGGGATTCTGTGAGTTATGTTGTATTTGTGTCTGCTAATAATTTTATTGTATTTCTAGCGAAATATAGCTTTAATACTTTCTTGGGGGTAGGGAGGGGGCCCTGTCAGATAGTCTGTACGGGGCCCGCAATTTCTATCAGCAGCACTGTTTACTATTATAGGATTAGTCTTGATAAAAGTTCTTTATTCACCAGCCTCTAGTGCAAGTCGCTGTGCCTCTGTGTACTATCTTTATTACGGGCTCCTTAACATTTATTTGCATTTTTGGTACACCGAGGTGCAGTGTATTAATTGTGCCCATTCATTTTTAATGGACTCTTAACAGGCATCAACCTGCTTGGCCTTGGAGAGCAGGAAGTATAAATTCAGCCCTCTAAAATGCAAGATGATTTGTAGTAATTATAGAGGTTATATATAATTATATTAAAAGTGGACTTTTCTAATAAGGTATCCAGGCAAAAACTAGGCTGAAAACTTCAATGGTCTGCTAGTTCATATTTCCTTTATACGATAGAACCATATGAAGACATTTTCGATGTTAAATCACTGAAAGCATCCCTGGCATCCCTTCAGATGCACATTCTCCACCTTCAGAATGTATTACTGTAATGTTATACAAGGTCAGGTTCTGCCACATAAGAAAGAACCATCAATTTAAGTATGGGTGACTTTTGTGTTACATTTATTCCATTTGTTGTATGTAAGAATGCTTTCCACAAGATTATTATTATTATACAAGATTTATATAACGCCGACAGTTTGCGCAGTGCTTTACAACATTAGGGCAGGCAGTACGATTACAATACACTTCAATACAGGAGGAATCAGAGGGCTCTGCTCATTAGAGCTTACCATCTACAAGGTAGGGTCAAGTGATACGAGAGGGTAATAACTGTGGGGGATGAGCTAATGAAGAAAATAAAAGTGTAGTTATTAGGTGGAGGCAGGATAGGCTTCTCTGAAGAGAAACATTTTCAGGGATCTCCTAAAAGTGGATAGATTTGGAAACAGCCTGACAGATTTAGGTAGACAATTCCAGAGGAAAGTAGAGGCTCGGGAGAAGTCCTGGAGGTGAATATGGGAGGAGGTGATGAGGGAGCTGGAGAGCAGGAGGTCTTGGGAAGAACGAAAAGGATGATTAGGTTGGCATTTTGAGACTAGGTTAGTAATGCAGTTGGGGGGCAAAGTTGTGGATGGCTTTGTAACATTGTTAGTATTTTGAATTTAATTTGTTGGGCGAGTGGCAGCCAGTGGAGGGATTGGCAGAGAGAGGTAGCAGACGCTGAGCCGTTTGTAAGGTGGATGAGTCTGGTATTCATGATGGACTGAAGGGGGATAGTCTATTTAAAGGTAAGCCAATGAGGAGGGAGTTGCAGTAGTTGAGGCGAGAGATAACCAGAGAGTAAATTAGGTGCTTGGTGGTGTCATTGGTTTGGAAAGAACATAGTTTAGAGATGTTGCATAGGTTGAGGCGGTAAGCTTTGGAAAGTGATTGGATGTGGGGCCAAAAGGAAAGTTTGGAGTCCAGGATAACACCTAGCACCCTGACATGTGGGGATGGGTGAATGGTTGTGCCATTGCTCTTGACAGAGAAAGAGTCAGGGGAAGAGGCACATGGGGGAGGAAATAGTATGAGCTTGGTTTTGGACAAATTGTGGTTAAGGAAGTGGTGTGACATCCAGACTGATATGCCTGTTAGTTAGTGATGCGTGAGGAGACTGATGAAGTGAGCTAAGGGGTGGAGAGAAACATTTGGGTGTCATCAGCGTAGAAATTTTATTGAAAGCTGTGGGAGGCTATCAGCTGACCCAGGGAAGAGGTGTAGCTTCACTCCACTATGTTATGTCTTCTGTAAAGCATGCTTCATTAAAAAAAAAAAAAAAACGAAACCTACAAGAATAATTACAACAAAAATGTGTTTATCATCACAGTGATAAAAATCAAGGGTGCTCTCACACCATCTGACCTACCACCCGGAGTCATTTCCCCATCTCCCTGTTCCCCCTCCCCCTTGTTGGTTTTTTCCTTTTTTTATTTTCTCCCCTAAGGGTCACCCATCTACCCCATGTTGGGCATTCAGGTGCTATATTGTGTTCAGGACAATATAGTTCTTTTTGGTGGTAAGCATGACCCATGTTATACATGACTGTCATTTTTTTTTGGTCTTGTATACAAACTCATGAAATCATGTGGTCCTGTTCTTTGTAAATGTTTCATACCGAAAAAAAATAAAATAAAAAACAAAAAAAAGCAAGGGTACGATCATAACTCATTTGACGGGACTGTCCATGTTTGGAAACCAAATCCCTTTGCCCTTCTTTCCTAAACAGTTGTCCTTCTCTTTTGGTTTGATGTATGGACACCCATTATAAAGCATGCTATCTAACTATAAAAGGTGTTATACTACAGTAAACCTTTCATCCAACCTCAAAATACTTACAGTTGTTATTTTAAAGGGTCAATATTATCCCCACTTCATGCAGTGTGCGTGCATGATGAATGGGCAAAGTGGCATTAAATAAAATAGAAAAAAAAATCACACATGAGCAAGTATTTCTGGAGTATATACGAAGATGAAATGCATTGTATTTATGGCTGCATAACAAGGTTACAGAACTTATTGGGTTGCTTCCATTTTCACATGATGTCCTCATAAACCCTTGGTAATTTAATTGTCTGGGACTGGCGATAGATTTTTACTTAGCAGCGTTTTTCTATATCCTTTCCCTACAGTGATGTTTTTCTGATGCTCTTTACAGGCCTTAGATCATCACTCTCTACTCCTTTCATCAATGTGCTGGGAGCAGCTTTACTTTTGTTTCCCTGGTTGATCCCATCAGCCAGGGGAAAGCTCAGCCACTTAACAAAATCAGCAGTCATATTCCGGTCTCACTCCGGCCCCCAGCTCATTATTGTGCTGCAGCAGCCAGCCAATCCCACCTAACAAAGCCCAGCAGATCCCTCTTTAATCCTGATGACATAATTTAGACAGGTAAACAGGCAGTAGTTTCCACTACTAATTTTACAATTAATACTTTTATTGAGTTTATGGCCTATATATATATATAAAATCATTTGAGCAGAGACATGAACTCTAGTTTGTACAGTTTAACAGTATAAACAGTATATTAAATAAACTCACAATTTGTACATTTTCATACTTATATTTTTTTTTAATTAGAGGTTGATTTATGAATAATTGCCATAGCCATTTACCCAGTGAAAGTGCATGTACATTTGTCCTGTCCAAATAGGTGATAAGATGCAGATAGGCATAATTCTAAGCTGTTTAACCACTTATAAACTGAGCCTCTTTTTGAGATTTAGTGTTTACAAGTTAAAATCATTTTTTTTTTTGCTATCACATTACTTAGAACCCCCAAACATTGTATATATTTTTTTTTTTAACACCCTAGAGAAGAAAGTAGCAGTTGTTGCAATACTTTAGGTCACACTGTATTTGGGCAGCGGTCTTACAATCACTTTTTTGAGTTAAAAAATAAGACAACAGTAAAGTTACACAGAGTAAATTGATACCCAACATGTCATGCTTCAAAATTGCGCCCGCTCGTGGAATGGTGACAAACTTTGGCACTTAAAAATCTCCATCAGCGACGATTTCTACAGGTTAGCAGTTTTGAGTTACAGAGGAGGTCCAGTGCTAAAATGATTGCTGTCACTCTAACGATCATGTTGATATCTCACATGTGTTGTGTGAACACCATTTTCATATGTGGGCGCGACTTCCGTATGCTTTCGCTTCTGGGCACAAGCTCAGCGGGATGGGGTGCTTTAATTTTTTTTTCCTTATTTATTTTACTTTTTATTTTTACACTGTCCTTTAACCTCTTTGTATCCGCGCCATGGCATCCTCCCCTTTGGCTTGTGCCCGGTGCGTGAGCGTGCCCGCAGATGGGGCGGACTCGATGTCCGCCGGAGACCCGCGATCTGATCACAGAGAGCAAGAACGGGGAACTGTCGATGTAAACACGGCAGTTCCTCGCTCTGTGAGGGGGGGCATGACAGGACAGATCTACTGATCCCTGTGATCGGGATCAGTTAGATCTGTTATGTCCCTCTTAGCCCAGCCCCCCCCCCCACAGTTAGAACACACACAGGGAACACAGTTAACCCATTCACTGCCCCCTTAGTGTTAGCCCCTTCCCTGCCAATGACACTTATACAGTAATCAGTGTCTATTTTTAGATCTGATCGCTGTATAAATGTCATTGGTTCCAAAAAAAATGTCAAAGACATCAGACAAGTACGCCTCAATATCGCAGTCCTGATAAAAATCACTGATCGCCGACGTTATCAGTAAAAAAAAATAATAAAAATGCCATAAACCAATGTCCATAGTTTCAAGTCGCTATAACTTTTGCGCAAACCAATCAATATACGCCGATTGTGATTTTTTTTACCAAAAATATGTAGGAGAATATATGTCGGCCTAAATTATTGAATACATTTTGTTTTGTTGTTTTATTTTTTTATTTTTGGATATTTATTATAGCAAAAAGTAAAAAAAAAATAGTTTTTTTTCAAAATCGTCACTCTTTGTTTGTTTATAGCGCAAAAAATAAAAACCACAGAGGTGATCAAATACCATCAAAAGAAAGCTCTATTTGTGGGAAAAAAGGACGCCAATTTTGTTTGGGTACAATGTTGCACGACTGCGCAATTGTCATTCAAAACGCGACAGCGCTGAAAGCCAAAAATTGGTCTGGGCAGGAGGGGGGTTTAAGTGCCCAGTAAGCAAGTGGTTAAAAAAAAAAAGACCTCAAGTCTCATATTTACACTTAAATGCATAAAATAAAAAGAAAAAATGTAAATGTCATTTGAAAAAAAAAAAAAAATTCTCCTTTAAGAGCTATAGGCGGAAGTGACGTTTGTCGTCGCTTCCGGCCTTCAATGCTATGGAGTCGAGTGGGCGGCATCTTCCGCTCACTCGGCATCCAGGCATTGTGACGAGCTGGCCAGATCGTCTCTGCTGCTACCAGTGGGTCCAGTAAGTGGTGGAGATGACAGAAAAGTGGCAGGGGGGTACCTCTCCTGTCCCCGATAAAAGTGAACTTGTGCTACAGAGACCACTTTCATCTGAAAGCGGGCTGCACGCTGTTTAAAAAAATACTGGGGTTATGGTAGCTATCTGCTACCATAACAACGGTATTCAACGGCAACGTACCACCATATAATGACAGCGGGCGGTCTGGCAGTGGTTAAACATAGAAACATAGAAGAGTAATGGCAGAAGAAAGACCAAGTGGTCCATCGAGTTTTTAAATATATTGATACAGGCTTTTTTTTTTTTCCTGAGTATAGATCTAAGTTTGTCCCAAGCATGTTTGAATCCACTTACTGTTAACTGACTCACTAAATCTCCTGGAAGTCTATTCCAAGAACCAACTACTATTTCAGTAAAATAATAGCAATAAAAGTTAGTTTTGAACTTTCCTTCTGCTAGTTAGAGGACATAAGCCCTTGGTTCTTGATCTTGGCTTCATACTGAAAATACTGCCCTCCTAAACCTTATAACCCCCTTATATCTAAAACATTGATTGTTACATTAAAAATACTGCATTTGGCCACTAGTTGCAGCTAATTATTTTAAGAAATTCCAAGCCCAACCTCTCAAAAACAACCCCACACCATAATCCCCCCTCCACCAAATGATTTGGAGGGATGGCTCAATACTTTTGGCAATATAGTGTGGATAAGCGAGTTTGGGGTGGAGGAACTTGACTGGCCTGCACAGAGTCCTGACCTCAACCTGATAGAACACCATTGGGATGAATTAGAGTGGAGACTGTGAGCCAGGCCTTCTCATCCAACATCAGTGCCTGATCTCACAAATGCCCTTCTGGAAGAATGGTCAAACATTCCCATAGACACACTCCTAAACCTTGTGGACAGCCTTCCCAGAAGAGTTGAAGCTGTTATAGCTGCAAAGGGTGGGCCAACTCAATATTGAACCCTATGGACTAAGACTGGGATGCCATGAAAGTTCATGTGTGTTTAAAGGCAGGTGTCCCAATACTTTAGGCAATATAGTGTATATTCTGATGGATTTATTGTCATTTTTTTACCTTCTAGCATGTGGCAATCAAAAACCTTTTTGTAAAAAAAAAACAGGAACAACCAAAATACATAAATATAGTCAAGTCAAAACACCTGAAAATATTACCAAAATCATTACTACAAGCTTGTCAATAATGACTGATTATATTCAATAACAGTATTTTATTATTCAAGTGCCAAACTTAATAAAAAGCACACGTATTTATGTGAGCTAAGAATTAAGATAAAGCATAAAAGAGCTCTTTGTCATTTGTTCATTTACTGCAATTTATTGACCGCATACATGCTTTAATTTCATGTCTTCTCATCATTATTTTCAATGACATAAGCAGCGTGTAATGAAGCAAGCATACTTTTGATCTTGGGTATTGATAAAGTCCATTGTATTCCAGTGTGTGGCAGGGACTGAGGTTCTCAAGGATTTTAACTTCCTTGATTTTCCCCTAGTACCTTACATGCTGGACATAATTGAAAATCATTCATTTTCTTTACAGCATATATTGACACAGGCTTATCTGTATGCATGGCAACCAGTAATTCTCTTTCGCAAACTGTTTTATTTTTATGGCGTGAGACCTTTTCTTTTGGCAGGATGTACATGTATCATATTTTTAGTATTTCATCTTGGAGTAGAAATATAAATTGACTGTTAACAAGCTACATTACTAAGATGGGCCTTAGCCAGTAAAGTGAGAACAATTCATGATTCTGGACAAAAATACAATATTAATTTAAACCTGTAGATAAAAGGCATAAGATAAGGGAAACATACTGGTTCGGCTTAGATGTGGTGGTTGTATTGGTTTCAGTGGCGGCTGGTGCTCAATAATTCGGGGGGGGGGGGGGAGACAACGCCATGCCACCCCGGGAGACAGACATAATTGCGGGGAACACCCCCCCTTTGGAGGCAGATGTCCTGCCTGGGATGACTCCGATCTCCAGGGGAGGGCTGGCAGCCTTAGGCCTGGGGGGCAAGTCCAGTCAAGTGGCCCATTGAACCACCGAATCAGCTCATCATCCATGCCCACCTGGTTTTAGAACAGATATTGATGTTATAAAGCAAGACAAATATGATACAATGTGATTACACAGAGCGGGGATTTCCCTCTTACATGGCACGGCCGCTGTCATATGAAGTCCCGCCTCCTGGACCTGCTCCTACGATAGGCATCACCAGTGTGCTGTCTATTATAGAAGCTGGTCCAGAAGGTAGGACTTTGTAAGTGGGAGATCCCCGCTCTGTGTAATCCGGCGGCAGCCCAATGGTCCCTGCGGGGTCCATGGTAGGGCCAGCCCTGGGCGCCCCCATTTGCCTGCAGTTAGTTGGTGGCTGTGCTCCTGGCCCCTACTGTGAGAGGGCAGCAGCCGTAGGCCATTTTGAATGTAAGTTAGGGTGGCCTGGGGGGCAATTGCCACCCTGCCCCCCAGCCCAGCCCTCCCCTGCTGATCTCCCCTCCTCTTCCCTCCCCTGTCTGAGCCAGGGAGTACTGGATGGCTGAGCAGGATGCTGGATGGTGAACCTTCCCTGGAGTCTGACTGTAGCGGGCTGCTGGTGGGTGGGTGGGTCGTTCCCTGCTTCTCTCCTGGCCGTGCGTCTTCTCCGGCCATGCATCTCCTCCCTCCTCTCCCTTGGCTAATAAGAATAAGATCGCTTTTCCTTTTGGCCAATCTGGAAATGGGTCTCATGACTGGGAGGAGAATCAGTGTGAGAGCCCACCCTATTTTGAACCCTATTAGAGCCTCTGGCTCTAATCACTTGCTTAAAAAAACATGGAAGGACTGCCACTGATTGGTTTTCTTTTTTACGAATTTACAGACAGCTTTGTAATTTCACTTGAGGATGCAGCTTCAAAGCAAGTGATGTGTCTACTCTGTTTGAATACAGGGTGAATTTTCCCTTGTTTCTTGTGTGGTCCCTAGGACCAGAGCTGAGTAGAAATCACCTACAACCCACCAATGACATTTATCATGTCCATTTTTGGAAGATTTTCTCTCCCCCTTTTTCATGGTGAGGGCTACTGTATGAACAGTGAGATTTCCTTTCACTTTCCGTCTGAGTAATACCTAAAATTAGCTTGATTGGAGTTCCAGATAAACTATAACTACAGTTATTAGTTCTCCATTAGCAATCCAACCATATCAATAAACACATATTTTGTGCCTGAAGTTAGATGGTTCTCTTAATTTGTTGAACTTTGTGAACTGTTTCAATTTGACCCATACTTGGAAAAGGCCCCTAGTTTCTCATGATACCACAGGGTGACACAATTTGACAAGATCAAAAGGGTTGGTCATGTGGAATTTGGTGTTAAATGGACATAATTTAAGGGGCAGTGTTTTTACCATGGGAATCTGATACAGTACACGAACAAATAAATAGAAAGTCACATAATAAAAAAACCCTGCAGGGAACAAAAGAACTATACATTGTAATACACACTCAAAGAGCTCTACTGACTGCAGAAGAAATGAAATCCATTTACACAACAGCAGAAAGTTCACATTTTTCCAGGCAGCATATATGTATGTCTACTGTATTATCAGTTTTCATTGCGCACTTATATAGCGTATTTACCAAAGCAGAGCAATGAGCTATACTTACAGTATATGCAAACTACAGTTATTCTAAGCAGCCAATGGGTTGTCATTTTACTGACATCAGATCAGTGACAGCTCATTTCTAACTGTCTTTTATGGGTTTATGGACTATAAATATCCTCCTTGACTGTATAACTACCAATAACTTTCTCTATTTTAAAAAGGGTGCATTTGCAAAATAAGAATTGAAAAATTGACAGCTATTGAAAAAAGAGTTCATTTCCAAAATAGCCATGCAGTGACCCACTCAGAACAATTCTAATTACACTTGGATCTCCTTTAAGTCTAGTACGCACAATGAGATTATCAGACAAATGATTGCCTATTTTTTTTTTCTTTGCATGTTAAAACTATACATCGCAAATTAAGAGTTTACTAAGATTACGAAAATTCTCACACGACAGAATAAAAATTTGGAAGCGATGTAATGTGTCGTATTGTATTTTTGGCCAAAACTGTACTGCTTGAATGAAAATAGTACGATCTGGTATCGTGCGAGAAATATGTTCATGTTTGTCCCCTTGGATAATTTTGGATGAACTGTCATGATCAGCACTCAAAAGCTGTCAGATTATCGTACAATCAGTTCGAAAGTTGTATTTTTCGCACTAATTTCTGATTGTGTGTACGGGCCTTAAGACTTTAGATTTTGACTGGGAGAAAATAACACAGAGGAGCCAGTCTACCTGACTTTAAAACATATAATGAAGCTGTTATATCTTGGATCCTAGACTGGCATCATCGCATTTACAATTATGTATAAAGTGCTGCAGAAGGTATCTACCAAGGGGACCACATTTTAAATAAATGATTTTAGGCTGGGTGTTTTTGTGAATGCCAATGAAGAATCCCTTAGACTAGGCCTGAGGTTTGGCACCATTTGTTTGAACATCTGTTGGTATAAAGCAGGTGATCATTCAATTGGACACAGGTTTACTGTTGGCGGACAATATTTATCTTCTCTTTATGTAGATAGTACAATTTCTGTGATCATTTATCTGGGTGGTTGTAGCCTTTGGCTATCAAAGAACATATGGATAAAGAAATCATAGAAGTTTAGGTAGATTAAACTGCATAATGTCTGAACAAAATAGGTGGGGGCTGGAGGAGAAATTAGAAGGGGGAAGGAAGTGAAAGTAGAGTACGTAAGAGTGGACTGGGAAAAAGGGGGAGATTGGGCCATGGGGAATAATGGGACCAGAAAGGGGGGAGGGATAGGATGCCTTTTGGTCTCCCCTGATGACCCTTGCATTGGTATGCCCCTAAAGTAGCTCATAAAACCAATTGCCACTTCTGTTGTAGGGTGACTGGCAGATAGTTGTCCCTTTGAAGGGTAGAAGAACAGTAGATCTGCATTAAAGATTCATAGCAGAAGGAACTGTAAATAGTTTCAGGGGTGAGCTTCAATTCTGATGGTGGTCTAAGCTGAGCAGACAGTATCATATGTGGCAGATGAGTTGAAACAAAGGGGTCACTAAACCCAGAGGCTACAGATAAATGAAGTCCCTTGATATGAATCACATACAAAGATGTTGTGTTAGGAAGTATGCCATACAGCAATGAAGGAGGGTCTCAAAGGTAGGCCAAGGTTTTTGGGCATGGTAGCCAGTATAGATAGTACTGTTAGGTGGGTATTGTTCTGTAGAGAGAATGTATAGACCGCATACTGCATGTTTGAAAAAAGACTCATTCACACATGATTCCTCCTCTTGTCTAAGGTGGGTAATGATGAGGCTATGATCTCTGTAGGCAAATCTACTCATTGAAGTTCCAGGATTCCTAATGAAGATCTGACAGGTGAATTTATTGATTAATGTTTAACCACTTCAATACTATGCACTTAGAACACTTTACTACCAGACCAATTTTCAGTTTTCAGTGCTGTTGCGCTTTGAATGACAATTGCGCGGTCGTGCGACGCTGCACCCAAACAGATTTTTTTATCATTTTGTTCCCACAAATAGAGCTTTCTTTTGGTGGTATTTGATCACCCCTGCGGTTTTTATTTTTTGCGCTACAAATAAAAAAAGACCAAAAATTTTGAAAAAAAAAAAATTCTCTATTTTTGTCACAAAACTTTGTAAATAAGTAAATTTTCTCTTTCTGGTGGGCACTGATGAGGCTACACTGATGGGCACTGATGTGGCAGTACTGATTGGCACTGATGAGGCGGCACTTATATGCAGCAATGATGAGCACTGTTAGGCGGCACTGATAAGCAGCACT
>BLSH010243747.1:248989-268845 GCA_018402905.1 Glandirana rugosa
CATAACTTCACCAATTACAGGGATCAAAGATACGTAATATACGTAATTCCACTTTTTGGAAAAGAGTCCTCACTGGGGCGGGGGTCTCGGGGGGAAAATGAATGGATTCGGGCAAGTAAGGTCGCCGCCGATGTTCGTTAGGCGAGATCGGCCACTGAGCCCACGAGTAACCGACCTAACTATCGTACCCTCGGTAACCGAGGGCGACAACAGTTAGTTCAGGTCACTGCGCCCCCGGTCCCCCACCCCGGCTCAGGACGACAAACACACTTATGTGGTCACCTAGTGGTCACCCTCGCGCGGCGTGCCCACTGGGTTCCCTTCGAGACAAACAGCAGGACTCGGCCCCACCCCCTGGCCCCCGCGTCACTGGACTTGATTGACAACAGCGGGAGCCAATGGCTCCCATGCTATCAATCCAGCCAATGAGCACCCGAGTCACCGGCTAGAGCGGATTGCTTGTAGCCGCCGCTGGAATGAACGGGCTTAGGTAAGTAAAAGGGGGGCTCTGGGGGCGGGGTCACTCCTGAGAAAAGGTTTTTCACCTTAATGCATATAATGCATAGAAACTAGGGACATTAACCACTTCAATACTATGCACTTAGAACACTTTACGACCAGACCAATTTTCAGTTTTCAGTGCTGTTGCGCTTTGAATGACAATTGCGCGGTCGTGCGACGCTGTACCCAAACAGGTTTTTTTTATAATTTTGTTCCCACAAATAGAGCTTTCTTTTGGTGGCATTTGATTACCCCTGCGGTTTTTATTTTTTGCGCTACAAATAAAAAAAGACCAAAAATTTTGAAAAAAAAAAAATTCTCTATTTTTGTCACAAAACTTTGTAAATAAGTAAATTTTCTCTTTCTGGTGGGCACTGATGAGGCTACACTGATGGGCACTGATGTGGCAGTACTGATTGGCACTGATGAGGCGGCACTTATATGCAGCAATGATGAGCACTGTTAGGCGGCACTGATAAGCAGCACTGACGGGTACTGAGAGGTGGCACTGATATACAGCACTGATGGGCACTGATATGCAGCACTGACGGACACTGCTAAGCGGAACTGATGGGTACTAATAGACAGCACTGATTGGCACTCATAGGCGGTACTGGGCACTGATAGGTGGCACTGATGGGCACTGATAGGTGGGCACTGGTAGGTAGCAATGGTGGGCACTGATATGCATTGATAGGGGCACTGGTGGGCACTGATAGGGCACTGGTGGGCATATACATTGATAGGGGCTCATTCCCTGGTGGTCTAGGGTGGCATCTGAAGGTGGCACTGAGTGCCATCCACATTGGGCAGTATGTCAGTTACCTGGTGGTCTAGGGGGGTCTCCCTGGTGGTCCAGATCGGCTCCCTGGTGGTCCCTGGTCGGCTCCCTGGTGGTCCTGGGTGGGCACATCCCTGGTGGTCCCTGGGCAGGCTCCCTGGTGGTCTAGGGTGGCGATCCGAGGGAGGGCTGTGCTGATAAATCATCAGCACAAACCCTCCCTGTCAGGGATGCAGCCGATCGGTTCTCCCCTCCTCAGGTCTGCAGACCTGAGTACAGGAAAGCCGATAAACGGCTTTCCTGTATTATACTGTGACCAGCCTTGATTGGCCACGGCTGGTCACATGGTAAAGTGCTTCGGATCGAAGCACTTTACCGAGATCGGTATTGCGGGGGGTCAGACTGACCTTCCACACCACCGATCGCCGTGATGCGCGCCTCCCCGGGCGCGCGGCGGCTTGTTATCCTGAGGACGTCATATGACGTCCAGTCAGGATAACTGAGCCACTTCCCAGCCGTCATTTTGCATACGGCGGTCGGGAAGTGGTTAATGAAAAATGTAGGTGAGGTTAGTGATAACGTGAAAAATGTAATGCCGCTATTCTGTTATGATAGCAGTGGAAGAGAACTCATTTCAAATTGCGACCTTAACCAACAAAAAGATTAGGCATGTCGCCGGTCAGAACATAGCATTTCTATCTTTATAAACAAATATTCTGTAACAATGCATAAGTGTCATCGCCCTCTGTGACGCACTAGTGCACATTTTGAAAGGAATTATAAGTAATTCTATTTTCATACGGTCTAAAGATTATTTTCCATCGGCAGAAAGAATCTCCTAATAGAAAAAGTAAAAGGTGAAACTAAGTTCACAGACAGGCAGTGCAAAAATATAAAAGAAGAAAATTGACATTTCAGTGAAATCCTGCTAAGTAACATTCAAAGTAAAAAATGAATAAAAAGAAAGAAAAAAAATCTTCAGAAGTATTAAAAGTGCTGGCTGATTTATTAAAATGCATGAGTGAATAGAAAAAAAGAGTCAATGCTTGCATAGTGAGCTTTTCCATATATATAGTACAAAGTTTCCTGCAATAAGCAACTTTATCATTTCCACTCAAAAGCCTTTTTATAGAGGTGCCCGAGGGAAGACCTGTCTCAAACAAACCACAAACTGTGCTATCTTGTAGCACGCAATGAGAATTAAAGTTTAAAAACTTTTTTCTGAGATGACATATTTTCCCAACAAAGCAATGCAACCCATTTAGATGGAATGTATTTTTTTTAATGGCTGTTTATCCAATTTCTTACACCTGTATACACTAAATATACAGATTAGAGACACCAGTATATATTAATATATTTCTTCTCTCTGCCAGGAGTCCACCACCAAGTGCAGCTGTCCTAAATGTTAAATTTAAAAGGTACACTATATTGCAGTGGCGGCTGGTGCATATGGGGCGCTTGGGCGCCGCCTCCCACCGCTGAGCAGGAAAAAAAAATAAAGTCAGCCCGGCCCCCCTGCAGGTGGCGCCGGTAAATTGACTTTTCTTTTTTTCCTTGGCTCCTTGCTGTCAGCTGACAGCAAGTAGTGAGCCGAATGGTCAGCCATTAAAGTCTATCTGTGTGTGCTGAACAAGTGCACACACATAGGCTGATTGGCTGCATCCTGAGCCATCAGAGCCAATGACTCTCTGTCATTGGCTGCTGTTGGCGGGGGTGGGACTACGGTGGATGTGCTGCCTGTGTGATTAATCACACAGGCACAGCACTCCCCGGGACTTCCATGCAGACTGCCAGCATGCTCTCCGCTAGCACTGCCTTGGCATCTCTCAGCACGCCTTTCTGTATGCTGATCTCTGCAACACTGCCAGTGCCAGCCTGAGCCTGCCTATTAGATGGGGTAAGTGCGGAACTTACGGGGGGGGGGGTGGCTGTTGAGGCTGGTGACTGTATACCCTACCTGGTACCCTGTATACCCTACCTGGCACCCTGTATACTGCTACCTGGCACCCTGTATACCCTACCTGGCACCCTGTATACTGCTATCTGGCACCCTGTATACCCTACCTGGCACCCTGTATACTGCTACCTGGCACCCTGCATACCCTACCTGGGGCTCTGTACACCCTACCTGGCACCCTGTATACTGCTACCTGGCACCCTGTATACCCTACCTGGCACCCTGTATACTGCTACCTGGCACCCTGTATACTGCTACCTGGGGCTCTGTATATTGCTATCTGGGACCCCTGTATACTGCTATCTGGGACCCCTGTATACTGCTATCTGGGTCCCTGTATACTGCTATCTGGGAACCTGTATACTGCTGTTTGGGACCCCTGTATACTGCTATCTGGGACCGTGTATACTGCTACCTGGGACCCTGTATACTGATATATGGTGATTCTGTATACTGCTATCTGGGGCTCTGTATTCTCCTATCTGGTGATGCTGTATACCCTATCTGGTGATGCTGGGCTATATACTCCTGACACAAGGGGTGGAAACTATAAGGGATGGGGCTTATGAGAAGTTGGAGGGGTCAAAAAGAAAGGTCTGGCACCCCCCCATCCTAAAATTTCACCAGCCGCCACTGCTATATTGTCAAAAGTATTGGGGTACCAGCCTTTACACGCACATGAACTTTAATGGCATCCCAGTCTTAGTCTGTAGCGTTCAATATTGAGTTGGCCCACCCTTTGCAGCTATAACAGCTTCAACTCTTCTGGGAAGGCTGTCCACAAGGTTTAGGAGTGTGTCTATGGGAATGTTTGACGGTTCTTCTAGAAGCGAATTTATAAGATCAGGCCCTGATGTTGGACGAGAAGACCTGGCTCGCAGTCTCCACATTAATTCATCCCAAAGGTTTTCTATCAGGTTGAGGTTCAGGTCAGTCAAGTTCCTCCACCCCAAACTCACTCATCCATGTTTTTATGGACTTTGCATTGTGCACTGGTCCAAATCATTTGGTGGAGGGGGGATTATGGTGTGGGGTTGTTTTTCGAGGGTTGGTCCCTTAGTTCCAATGAAGGGAACGCTTAAGGCATCAGCATACCAAGAAATTTTGGACAATTTCTTGCTCCCAACTTTGTGGGAACAGTTTGGGGATGGTTCCTTCTTGTTCCAACATGACTACTCACCAGTGCACAAAGCAAAGTCCATAAAGACATGGATGAGCACGTTTGAGGTGGAGGAACTTGACTGGCCTGCACAGAGTCCTGACCTAAACCCAATAGAATACCTTTGGAATGAATTAGAGCGTAGACTGCGAGCCAGGACTTCTTGTCCAACATCAGTGCCTGACCTCACAAATGCACTTCTAGAAGAAAACATTCTCATAGACACACTCCTAAACCTTGTGGACAGCCTTCTCAGAAGAGTTGAAGCTGTTATAGCTGCAAAGGGAGGGCCAACTCAATATTCAACCTTACGGACTGAGATGCCAATAAAGTTTATGTACATGTAAAGGCAAGTGTCCCGATACTTTTGACAATATAGTGTATATACTATTAAGAGGAAAATAAAACAATATAATTTCAAAGCAGTATGTGGAATGCTATAAGGATTTTGTAAAATTTCTCACATGTACTTATAAAAAAGGAAACACGTGTCGTTTATGAAAATTATTTGATCTTCAAGAGTTCAGGTCCTGCTTAACCTGTCTGGTTTCGATTCGTGTTTATTTAGACTGTGTTTATGACATCCTGTTTATCGTCAGTTGTCTGAGATGTATTTGCTGCTCAGGCCTTTATTGGAATAGGAAAGCAACAATAACAAATATTCACTGGAGATGCGATTTTAGCATGCTTGCATATGATGTTTTTACACTTTTTAAAAAGCAATTTAACAAGCAAAACTAATTTCTATATAATATTTACCAACAGGTTTCATTTGAGTATAATGGTAACTGATTATAATCTCTAGACATAATTACAACTTTGCAAAGGATTAATTTGTTAAAGGTGTGGTTCACACTAGTGTGAATTCTAATGTGACTTGAGTCGCACAGAATCGCATAACAATGGAAATCACATTGTTTTCAATGGTGCCCTTTCACACCAATGCAACTCAGCATGGTAAGATTTTGGAAAAGGTTCCCGTACAACTTTGGGGTGATTTCAGCATGATTGTGGCCCCATAGGTTTCAATAAAATTGTGCGAAAATTGCATGCACGTGTGATTCTGATGCAAGTTATAAATCAATTTCATGTTTTTCTTTTTAACCCTGCACATTGCTCTCAGACAACTCCTTGGTAGTAAGTAAAAACAACCACAGAATTCCATATAAAAATACACATAATCCATTGTGCTTCAAAGTGCTCTGTGCAATAAACTTCAAAAACATTCAGTGTTTTGTGTGCAGGTCACCACTCCGTGCTCCCCTCCTTTGTCTCCACACTCACCAGGCCAAGATCTTGTACTAGCTTTGTATGTATACCAACAGCTTTCGCTTGGGTATCTCCACTGCTATGGCTTTGGATGGATAGACGTTCCTCTATGTTGTTCCGTTATGCATGCATGTTTGGGGAAACATAAAGCAGGCAATACCCCATAGCGTGACACAGTTTATTGAAGATTAAAACACATTTACAATTCTACTCATATAAAATTGTTGCTTGCATCACATGGGCAAAATTGCATGTAATGTAATGCAGCATTACAACATTCCACAGATCGGAATTGGGTAGAAGGAAGTGACACCAGCAAGCCACACCTGGTGAATTTTGTCACAATGATGTCATCAGGAGCGGCACACAAAACACTGAATGTTTTTGAAGTTTACTGCACAGAGCGCTTTAAAGCACAACAGATTTTTCATATATACATGAACTAATTTTCAAATTTTAATGGACACTTCAGCACTTTATGATATATGAATTAATTTATTTAAAGCATTATAATATTGTGAATTGTCTATTTTGGAACACAGGTAAGCATTTATTATTTGCACTTTAGTATAGTGGTAGTGATCAGTGGCAATATTCTAAGAGGTACAATAACACTTGTAAAAAGTTATTATGATATTGTATACCGGGGATCTCTTCTAGCAAGGGACCCAAGGCAATTGCCCCCTTATACATTAGCAAATTTTATAGGTGTTTAATATAACTTAACATGGCATGGGGTGTTCCTGATAATGCATTGAGCATGTGAAACATGTTAAGGCATAGTGACGCAATGGTTATGTCAGTTCCTGCCTTTGGTTAACACAGCTGATTATTGAAATGCATGCCGGCTCCAGTAGACAGAACAGTGTGAGAGTTACAGATCTCGATTGCTGGATAGACTTAGTGCTGGTCGGAGGGCACTTTTGTATGTGGGCATTTGCTTTTATACAGAATACTTTTTAAAACTGAAAAAATATGTTGCGCAATGATAGTACTTTGCTCATTATATGAGTGAGTGAAAGAGGAGTGCAATACAGCACACAGGAACCTTGGAGGATTGGAGGTTCCCTGGCTGGAGTGGATGACAATGCTTATTAATTAAGGGCATCTGGTGAGTGAATAGTTTGGTCTGTGGAGGATTTCACTTTATATCGGTGGTGCATAGTATGCACGGCACTGAATTAGGACATTAAGGCCTCATGCACACAGGACGTTAAAACAACGCCCTAAAAATGTCAGTAGCTTATCAGTGATTTTTTCAGCTGTTATTAGCTTACATTACCGGCATTTTTTTCACGTTTTTAAAGGGCCATCGTTTTTTTTTCCTCAATTGGTCCAAAACGTCCAAAAACGTTGTGGATTGGCGTTTTTGAGCATTTGCCACCCCTCTCTGCCAATCCCTCCATTGGCTGCCACTCGCCCAACAAATTAAATTCAAAATACTAACAATCAGCTACAAAGCCATCCACAACTCTGCTCCCAGCTACATCACCAGCCTAGTCTCAAAATACCAACCTAACCACCCTCTTCTCTCCTCCCAAGACCTCCTGCTCTCCAGCTCCCTCATCACCTCCTCTCATACTCGCCTCCAAGACTTCTCCCGAGCCTCTCCCATCCTCTGGAACTCCCTACCCCAATCGGTCAGACTGTCCGCAAACTGTCGGTGCTATATAAATCCTTTATAATAATAATAATAATAATAATAATTTGAACATTTTTACAGCTGAAAAACGTCTCTCAGAAGCCTCTGGTCTTGGGGTTTTTTACAGCTCAAAAACATCACTGCTAAAAACAGTTGATAACAGCCTATGTGTGCATGAACACGTAGGAGAACATGATGGAGGGTTTATTGACTGAAGAAAGAAACGTCTATAGCTAAAAACAGTTGATAACAGCCTGTGTGTGCATGAACACATAGGATAACATGATGGAGGGTTTATTGACTGTAGGAAAAAATGTCTGCAGCTGTAAAACAGTCAAAAAACGTCCCGTGTGCATGAGGCCTAAATCACATGCACCAGCAATGATTTTTGCATGAATGGACATTGTTTATTAAGTGCAGATTTATTATACGGGCACATTATACCTTTAGGTTTATATTTTATTTTATCTTAGCGTTGCTATCTGTATTTACATCGTTTGATGGAGTGTAACTGACCAGAACAGATAATCCAAATTTTAAAGAAAAGTTTATTGGCTACTTTTTAACTTTTTCTTTTTTTGTCGAAAAAGAAAGCACTGCTAGTAGGAAGCAAGTATAGAAATCTAATCAGGCAGTTGGATATGATTTCCCAAAACATGTCTGGGCAGACTGACCCCTGTGATCCAAGCATTGATTTCTCTTTTGCACTGATAGGTGGTCCATTGACTGCCGCTTCCACTTTCCCTCAGTGCTAAGCTCTGGTAAATTAACATTTCCTGACAGCACTTGAAAAAACAAACAATGTGAAAACCAGGCAACTTAATGTGGCCAAAGTCCCCTGACTCCCTACAAGGTACTTCAAAATTTCCTGGAGAGCTCTGCAAAGTGCAGACTTGGAGAATCAAGGAGCCAGGGGCAAAGCAATATATGTGACTCTCATAGACAATGAAACAAGAAATCATAATAAATTCCCTGCGGAACTATCATTTACTCTGAGTGAAAAATGAGAACTGTATTTTTAAAGCACAGGAATCTCCATAGAATTGAACAGACATCAGTGGTAGATCATCAGTATACACAGCTTGTAGTTTCTACGGTGTTGTCAATTGTCTGCTGCCTGGCAATAAACTGAAAATTAATTTGTCCACCTTAATGGTTCTATTGACCTGAGTGCATACACCATCTATGTAGGAACTTTGAAATGGCCGCATATTAATTATACCAGCAGGCTATTGCCGCAGTCCATTTAAAAGCCCCATAAAGTGTGTTATTGGCAAAACACAGGGATTAGTCAGCTTACTCTGAACATAGATTTAGAGGGAGTATTTCATAGGCTTCAGTGTAGTTTAGTCAAATGCTTTGAGTATTCCTTTCAGTGAATTTTAAAGAGGAAGTAAACCCTGTTGAGTTTTACTTCTTCTTTATTACCCTGCAATGTAAAAGCATAATGGGCTAGTATGCATCGCATATTAGCTCATTATGTGGCACATACCTGCATTGGAAGCCTGCAATGTCTAGCGATGTCCCCGCTGCAGGCTGCGTCCATCTCCTGGCCCTCTTCCTTCTAGGGCCACAATCTGCAGCTCTGTGACTGGCCGGAGTCGCGTGATGTCACTCCTGCGCATGCACGATCTCAGTGAAGGAACGGCACGGAGGCCGTTTCTTCACTGTGCATGTGCCCGATGATGTGGGCACATCCCAGTGCACTGCATACCTCCTGAACCGTGCATGTTTAGGAGATATGCAGGGAACCCAAAGGTAAGCCTTATTATAGGCTTACCTGTAGGTTAAAGTAGTTGTCAAGGGTTGACAGCCACTTTAACCACTTCAGCCCCGGAAGGATTTCACACTTTAGGACCAGAGCCCTTTTTGCGATTCGGCACTGCGCCGCTTTAACTGACAATTGCGCGGTCGTGCGACGTTGTACCCAAAAGAAATTTGCGTCCTTTTTTCCCCACAAATAGAGCTTTCTTTTGGTGGTATTTGATCACCGCTGCTTCATTTCTGATCACCGCTATAAACAAAAGAAGAGCGACAATTTTGTAAAAAAACCCAAATTTCTTACTTTTTGCTAAAATCCAAATCCAAAAAAAAATATAAAAAAACATTTTTTTTCATCGGGTTTGGCCGATTTATATTCTTCCTCATATTTGTGATAAAAAAAATCGCAATCAGCGTTTATTGATTGGTTTGCGCAAAAGTGGTTGCGTTTATGGATGATGAGAATTAATTTCTGGGGTTTTTATTTTTTTTTATTTTTTACTAGTAATGGCGGCGATCTGCGATTTTTAGCGGTACTGCGATATTGCAATGGGCATGTCGGAACATTTTGACACTTTTTTGGGACCATTGGCATTTATACAGCGATCAGTGCTATAAAAATGCACTGATTACTGTGTAAATGCCATTGGCAGTGAAGGGGTTAACCTGCAGGGGGCGCTCTAAGGGTTAACAGTGTTCCCTGGGCGTGTTCTAACTGTGGGGGGACTGCCCTAGCTGGGGAAGGGAAGTGATCACACCTTCCATGTAGAGGAAGGTTGTGATCACAGCCCTTCCCCCTCTCACAGAACGGAGGTCCGTGTTTACTTACACAGACCTCCGTTCTTTCACTCCGGGGGGGGGGCATCGCGGATGGCCAGCGGAGATCGACTCCGCCGCACCCGCTCCCTGGCCCTCCCCGGACACAGTGAGTGCGCGGGCGCTCACTGGGCTCGATCTCGCGGCCGCCGTCGTATGACGGTGATCCGCGTTATAGAGCCACTCTGTCGCCGTCAATTGCCGACCAGCGGTCGGCAAGCGGTTAAGGGGTATATTCATAAATGTTTTCAACCAAGATTCAAAAATGATCAGCCAAGATTCACACATTTCCTTACTGAATCTTAGGTAAAAATTGTGTGAATCTGTGGGCATCACAGTGGCTAAGTGGGTAACACTTCCGCCTAGCAGCACTACAGTCGCTGGTTTGAATCCCAACTTCAGCACTACCTGCATGGAATTTGCATGTTCTCCCTGTCTCTGCGTGGGTTTCCTCTGGGTACTCTGGTTTCCTCTCACACTCCAAAGACATGCTGGTAGGTTAATTGGCTCCTGTCTAAAAATAAGCCCTAGTATATGTATGAATGAATTTCAGTGAGTTATGGACCTTAGATTGTAAGCTCCATGAGGGCAGGGACTGATGTGAATGTACAATATATATGTAACACACTGCATAAATTGACGGTGTTATATAAGTATCTGTAATAAATAAAATGTCTTAGATGACAACAGCTTTAAATAGATCCCTAAGTGATTTTAGTTGTTGAGCAAATACTTTCGATGGTCGTCACTTTGTGATACCTACTGCCGACGTATGCCCCTGAATGCATGCAGCACTAAACACAAGTACAGTTTGGTACAGTGTCCAGCTGCAGCATTTTTTGGTCTGTCATAGACTTTGACTGGCTGCAGGCAGCAGGGTTGGATGCTGCACCTGCGCTGCCCGGGCACACTAAAAAATGCCAGGGTTGGACCCACAGAGATTTGATACTGAGTGTGCCTGTGTCATTATAGGAAACCGCTCTTCTTGGAAGATTTTTTTCTCTGTTACAACAAAACAAACAATAAATTGCATAAATTCACTCCTTTGTTTCTACTATTCTGGTGTTGATTAGATTTTTTGGCAACAATTTGTTATCATGCATGTGATCAATTTTATATATTGTGAAAATGATTCCAAGTTAAAAAACAGCAAACATGTGGAACTCGCTTCAGACAAAAGTAATTGACACCACAGTATTTTTTTATTAGTATGACAAAGGCCTTAGATCAAAATGTTCCAGGGCCTACAAAGGATAACAACTGTTGATGGAATGTCCTACTATCTTGACTACAGCCTAGAATAGCATGGAGTGGTGGCTTGGCCTAGTTTCCATTCAGAGAGTCTACTTCCTTTACTATTCTCAAGTCAGCTTTTCCAGGAGCAATACCTTGTTTGTTTGATGTGCTGGAGAAATCAACGTATTTGTTACAGTGAAGCTATGCCAGGCCAGGGCGGGCCAAGCCATTGGCTAGATTCCTAACAAAAGTGGAAATGCAGCAGAGTGATCAATTTATACTTATAATATTATATTATTAATATACTTATATATTATAATATTACATAATGATGCTCAGCAGTAAGCTTTATTTACATCGTTTAGGCCAAAGGGTTTATTCATTTAAGTGCAGCAAAATTCATTGGTTCTGAAATTACATTCAACCTATATGATTATCCAGAACTAAGTCTGCAGGGTTACACATTTCTCTCTAAATAAACTTTTTAAAACCAGCCTGATCAGAAACTTTCATTATGGATTTGCTGTCAGACTTCAAGCAGTAATCCATTGAGCAGATGGCCATTTAGGTTGACCTTAAACAGACCTTTCACTGAATTGTATACAATACCTACATGGAGGGAAGTTCATTCTCTTATTTAACATACTTAATGCTTTTTAAAGTTTTTGTGGGCTATTCTGCCTGCTTAAGCAATAAAAAAGAGATTAATTTCTATTGTTAGAATACATTAATAGCAGTAGTGCAACCACAGATAGATCAACGTTTGTAATTTGCGGAATTTGGAATATAACCTTCCAGAAGAGATTGTGGTACCAAAGATTTTGTTATATTCCCCTGGGAGCATGGCAAGGTTAGAAGTCAGGTTAGGTTATTATGTTAACAGCTTGGATTAGTTCTGCTTGTCACATGACAGAACCCATGCCACTGACATACTTCTGCTGTTACATGACTTGCGTGCCTACTTTTTCATTTAATTCACTATTAAACATATTATACCATCTGCATTAAACAATGTTTAAAGTATACTGGAGCAACTGAGATATGCCCACTTAATATAGAGTATGCTTTTTACTTAGTGGATAACATTGCATGCATAGCTTTGCAATCTACTGAGTTGATATCTTAATTTGGGGAAGTAGAAAACACAGCACCAGTCTTCATTCCATGGAAAGATGCAATTAATGATGAATGCGACCCATCTAATGTCCTTGGGTACCTAAAAAAGTATAAGGGATTCTTATACTATTTTAAATGGGAAAAATAGATAATTATTAAAAATGCTGTGTATATATATATATATATATATATATATATATATATGCACAGTCATGCTCATAAGTTTACATACCCTGGCAGAATTTATGATTTCTTGGCCATTTTTCAGAGAATATGAATGAAAACACAAAAACATTTCTTTGACTCATGGTTAATGTTTGGTTGAAGCCATTTGTTATCAATCAACTGTGTGTACTCTTCTTAAATCATAATGACAACAGAAGCTACCCAAATGACCCTGACCAAAAGTTTACATACCCCAGTTCTTAATACCGTGTATTGTCCCCTTTAACATCAATGACAGCTTGAAGTCTTTTGTGGTATTTGTGTATGAGGCTCTTTATCTTCTCAGATGGTAATGCTGCCCATTCCGCTTGGCAAAAAGCCTCCAATTCCTGGAAATTCTTGGGCTCTCTTGCGTGAACTACACATTTGAGATCTCCCCAAAGTGGCTCAATGATATTGAGGTCAGGAGACTGAGATGGCCACGGGGTGTGTAAACTTATGAGCACAACTGTATATATATATATTAGTAAAGTGCTAAAAAGTGTTCTAAGTAACTATTTTCCAAAATAATCTGTATTAAAAATTGAACTGCAGTTGTAAGAGGACATTAATCCACTGCCCTCTTTATTTCCCGGAGCTCTACCCATTATGAAATTTTATGTTTTCTTAAATTTCCTTCTGAATACATCAGTAACGGTGAGTCAAGGGTGTTGCCTTGTGAAATCAAATGTAAAATGCCATTGGTGTCCTACTGAGAGATACTAATGTGTGAGAAAACAGTCTAGGATCTGCCAGAATTTTTTTTCTTTACTGACTTGGATTTGCCTGGTTGCCCTTTTCTGTAAATTCCTGATGATGCTTACATGTCCTTCCCTCATTGTTACCTTGCTTCTTTATTTTTTTTTCTCTTTTTCTCTTTTCGTTTTTGTTTTTTATTATTTTGTGATCTCATGTGGCAATACCGCTCATTCGGTTATATTACCTTTTTTATGCTGTTAAGAGATTATTCAGGTATTATTTAGCTATTATTTTCTTCGACCACTTCAATCAGATTAAAGCCTTTTTTTTAGTAATATCTATTACCTGACATTCAAACATGATCAGAACATCACTTATAATAATAAGGATTCTACACATCCAGCAAAGTATACAATTCTTTATTGTGTCAATCTATAAAATCTATTGGAAAAATGAGTGTTGCCCCTGATAACCGTTTACACATTAGCGCTCATTTTCTCAATGGTATTAGGAGAATAAAGGCTGTAAACTGACTGACTGCATGTCAGGGCTGGGCTCAGCCCTCCCTTCTCAGAGCAAGCTGCTCAGCTGTCAGGACCTGTGTACTTGCTTGCGTCACCTGCAGGTGGCACTGTTGTATGGAGTACACAGGTCATTAAGCTACACCTGATGGGGCTGCTGGGACTATATAAGCCCGCTCCCAGTGCTTCAGCGTTTTCTCTGCAAGCCATACCCTGCCCGAGCCTGACCTGTACTGATCCATGCTCCAGACCTGACCTGATCTGATCCGTGTTCTCATCTGAAGTTCTGTCCCCCTGGAACCTGCATTTTGCTCCCTTCTTCACCATTCCGCCCTCGGTATTTTCCTCCCTATTCTCATTTGATGTCTGTTTTGCCTTTGTGTGTTTTGCATTTGTATTTAGTTAGATAGATAGGTGTTTGGTTTTGGGTTGTTGTGTTTTTACCTTCTTTACTTGCCTGTTTTTGTTACTGGTGTTGGGTGTTTTGCAAGTGTGTCATTTTTATAATAAATATATTTTCACTTATCTGCATAGTCCTGATTCTTTTAGGTGCAGCCCATTGATCTGCTTCCCCTTGCTGAAGGCTTGCAAATCCTGACATCAGCTAAGGGTTAATTGGCAGTCTCAGCTTCCACTCTGTCTCACCTGATGTCCATATACTGCTCGTTAGCCAGCTCTCCTAGCTATATAAACTGCCTGGATCAGATCTCAGACACCTTACCCTGATCAGCATCTCTGGATAAATCTCTGCTGTGTTTTCCTGTGAAAGACTTTCCCTGTTTGGTATTCCTTTCTGTTTCCTGGATTCAAGACCCTGCTCGGCTTACTCCCCTCCATGCTCCTGATCCTGCATACGGTTTGTTTGACCTCGCTGATCTCTGGACTCCTGTTTCACTGGCCTGCTCTGACTATCCTCTCTAGTTACCAAACCCTGGCTATGTTTTGACCATGTTTACTCTGTTTATATCATTTTACCTTTTTATTAAAAAGTGTGATTTTACTGCACTTCTGTCTTGGTCTGATTCATGGTTCCTGACACTGCAGGGGAAAAACCTTTAATGTAATTCCAGTTTTTGGGAACTAGCCTTATTCACCCTCCTCCATCAAAACCAGCTTAGTGTGTATTTTGGTAAGTGAACCAAAGTGGATATGAATAAAAAACAAATGAAAAGTGATTCTGAATAACCAAATCCAAACTGTTGTTTTTATCAGAAGGGCAGAGAATGTTGGAGTCTATGGCAGGACATGAGGGGAACTGGGCTCACTAGGATAAAAAGGCACAAGCAGAATAGATAGAAAAATTGCCAGAGGTTCTAATCCAACAGATTATAAAAAAACATTTTTTGTTGCTATTTCTTTATTGGACATCACTCCTAGTCTTTCTGACCCCATCACCAGGAAAAGAAATCAAAATAAATATCTGTCGGCTAGACTCCGTGCTTCTGTGTACTGGAGATCAAAGCAGTTTCCTTCTATGACAGAGTGGCTTCGGAGAATTGCTCATATTGCAGAAATGGAAGAATGAATCCACATGTTGCAAGAAAATATGACTAAATACACACAGACAGTGGCTTGCTGAATGCATTTTGTGGGGACTCCTTTATGCCAAAACCTTCGGAGTGCCATCGCTTAATGATGGGGAGCCTGCTAGACTCCAGCACCAGATGGAGTCACACATTAATACGGGAATAGTTTGTCTCTGTTCATACCTGGGCTAGTAGAACAGTGTGGGATGGAATTTCTATGAAGGCAGGAGTGAGGTTCATTTGAGTTGTGGCTGGTCTTTCCTTCCCTTCTGCCACCTCCCCCCTCCCCCCCCCCGCCTTTTTTCTCTTTATTCCTTCCCTATCCCTTCTTTTTTACTTTTCCTTTACCATTGGATTTCTCTAAGATTTTGTTCTGTGTTCTCTTTCTCTGTCAGATGCATTACTACTGCCCCACAGGGTCGTCTGCCTCTGATAGAGAGAGGCCTTGATTAGGCTCAATACCTGTCTCCCTGCTTTGTAGATTCCCCAAATTAATCCTATTGGATGGGGCCTTTTCTTTGGTAAATACGCCTAACATTGTTTATACTTCACCAGGGGCCCATCAGGTTGATCATAAGATCTCTGCAATAAAGCCCTGACTAGCGAGGGGGAGAGTATGAAAGATAGACCTTTTAATACAAGGGGTGTTCTTCAGTGGGCAGTTTAGCTTCAGAACTTACTCCGTTTGTTAAATGGTTTTCTATGTACCTGTTCAAAATTACATCATTGTATGGTATATGCACTATCATTTAATATTACTTACAGTTTATCCTTCCCATGATTCTATGTAATGTAAAATATACCTGTGAAGTGACAATAAAACTTCTTATGGAAAATAAATATCTACAATGTGGACGCAGACAGTGATAAGAACAATTTTACGTATTCTAAAACAGAAAAAAGATTTTTGCTAGAGTCAGTCATACCTGTATCTAATGGGTCATTCAGATTATGTATCCAAAATGTGTGTTCCAAATGCAAATTCAGATACAATAATTAGTATCCCAAAAGGGAGTTTTCTGTAAATTTAACAGATGATTTTCCTCAGCATACTATCCTACTTTAAAAAGAGGGTTTATAACTCTTCTTGTGTAAACACAACATTATTAACATGTTTCATGAAATAAATTCTCATTGCAGACAGAGGTTGGCCCCTTTTAGGGTCCTTGCTATTTTCAGGATCGTAACCAAACACAGAGCCAGAGATAATATTTAAAGCTGAACTCCAGGATAAGCAAATCTTGTCTAAATACCAGAGGCATGCGTATTATTATTTAGACCTTTGTATTTCTTCCAGATCTGTGCAGTGATCCAGGATAAAATTTGGCATCTGTTCAGATGCTTTCTTCAATAAAGACCGGTTACTGCTTCATTCTCTTCTTGTGCAGGATGACTGGTCTTTTATCTCCCCCCCATAGTTTTCTGCTGGCAGTCTGTACAAGGCGGCTCCTGTTTGGTCCCTTCAACAGTTCTGCTTCATGTATCAGCTATGTACAGCACAATGTTGAGGTTACCATTACTTTTACATGGTAACAACCACACTTGCAAATGCATTTGATACACACAAGGACAATTGTCATTTTAATTTACTTATTTCTAGCATTTTTTTTTTTTAAATACAGTAATGGTGTATTTTTTTTATACAGTAGTGGTGTGCAGGTGGTCCCCTAGTTACAAACACCCGACTTACGAACAATTCCTACTTACAAACAGAGGGAGATAACAGGAAGTGAGAGGAAATCTACTCCTAGGAAGGGAAATTCACTCCTGTAAATGTTATTATGGGAAAAAGATGTCTCCGCTGATGCTTTATCACCAAGGTTTGTTTCCACAACAACCCAAAATTTTCAAAATCCAATTATCATTGGGACAGGAAGTGAGGTGAAATCTTCTGAACAGGGGCTCAGACAGCAAAACAAACATTACAGGGGTGTTAGCCCTTCCCTATGCTATCCAAAAAGCTTAAAAATGTTTTTTGGCTCAAGCTACACTGAAAAAAATGTACCTGTTCTGACTTACAAACAAATTCAACTTAAGAACAAACCTACAGTCCCTATCTTGTTTGTAACCTGGGGACCGCCTGTATAGATCTAAGACATAAAATGATTACATGTACTGATGTTCAGAATAAATTCAGATTGTACACAAGCAGCTCTCAAGACATTTTATATTTGTAGAGAATGTTTGTTATTTTTGATCGACTTGTCTAAAACATACAATGTGTAATATAGGTGCCATGGAAGGGTATGACATACAATACACAATAAGCTGTTTCAATTTCATAAGGGTCACAATGGCCACAAACATGTCTTTGTAAGAAGGCTTCTCATAAGGCTCCCCAGCCATGTAACAAACTATGAGCTTTCTACACATAATTCAATCTGTATATCTGCTCATAAGCCTGAGGCCTTATACTCTAGCTATCTGTACTGGTCTAACTTATGTGTGATCATAATGATTATTCTGTTGTGTGTAGAGGATAATGTCAAAATGAATCAACCTATAAGTCAAAGTTTCAACCAATTTATTTATCATATACCAACTTGACCATAAACCAATGCCAGAGAAAAAAAAATTGATGCCATCAATGTTCTTCACCTAGTGCCAAAAATGTAATTGCATTGCTGACATTTAAATGCCATGAAAATCATGTGTAAATGTCTTACCTGGCATTGCTTATATGCCTTGAAGCCTAGCTTAAGTTTAGGTGCAGAACTCAGTCTAAATCACCACTCCCCGCCCCCCACCTCCACCAACACCTTTATCTTGCTTTCATCGTAATTATTTTTTAGTGTATTTACCTTTTTCTAGGCATCTTCTCTCCTGTCTCTTGCCACATGGGGTCCCCTGCCTCCTTTTCTTCTTTCCAGCAGTGGACGGTCCTTGCTATACTCTACGGTGCTCAAATGATTACCAGTAAAGCATAATGATGTGCCCCTAGGTCCTTGATACCATGGGCTCACTGGAAGTGGGTTGAAAGACACTGGGTGTCATTCAACCCAGAAGGCCAGTGGCAGCAGCAGGAGGGACAGCATTAAAGAGGAGGTAAGTATTGTAGCTAAAGCTGATTTTTTTTATAACCACTGCTGAGCTATTTGTATTTTGGAATGGAGCTTTAAGAAATATGACAGCTAGAGAAAGAGTATTGTATGAATACTATAAATATATCCTTGTGGACAGGTGTTAAACACTAGAAGGTTGATAGGGTAAAGGATGATGAGACACCCTATAAAAGACTCAGAGGGCCAGATGCCACCATTTGTACAGCCCAGCCTTACATCTAGTAATCAGCAGTATGGCACATTTGTACAACCCATATGCTTGGCTTAATTTTCTAATGAGGTTAGAGAGGAGCAATAACAATAATTATTACTATTATTATATACCATACATGAAAGGTTTATGCTGCATTAAGGATAACAGAAATAATAATTACCTTTACCAAGAGAGAAAAATATGGAAACATTGCTCGCTTTGTTTTTTATGCACACATGCCAAGTAATTATCTGTAGCTGAGGAATTTTCCCATATGAAATCACCTGATCAAAGGAAACTGTAGCTGTGAGAAAACAAAATGTTAAGATCCCTCTGACTGTTATCAAATCTTTGGCGGTTTAAGATGTCAGTGACAGGACAAACAGAGCATTTAATGGTTCCTTTTTGAAATGCACTTTACACAACTTATGAGTTCATACATTCTTTAATAGTCGGCAAATCTGTTCCCTGTCTAAATTAAGACAGTGTACAGGAGACTCATTAATAATGGATTATCCGATGCAAGGTGCAGTCATTCATTCCTGTGTTTTAGGATAATTTGGAGCCAAATACAGGGAGACAACAGATCAAAAATAGCAAGTCTATGACACCATGACATACTGGTACACCGTTGTGCCCTGGGTTGTATTAAAATTAAATTGCCCTGGTAGCTTATTGGTTAGCACTGTGGTCTTGCAGCAGAGCTCTTGCATTCCACTGTGGTCCATATATGCATTCCCTTCCCCAGAATACAATTACATAGTGGAACATTAGTGGGCTCTTACTTGTATACAGCTGGATCCTGCTGAACCAGCTGAGATTTGAACCGTGTAGGGCCTGCTTAAGTATATGGTGTGGCTCCTTTGGGTTAGGGACTGGTTCCTTATTTTATGTAAGGCACAGCAGAATAATCAGTGCTTTATATATGAATAAAATTACCCTTTAAAGTGATACTAAAGTCTTGCTTTTTTTTCTCTTTAAAAATAATAAACATGTCATACTTACCTGCTCTGTGAAATGGTTTTGCACAGAGCAGCCCCTATCCTCCTCTTCTCGGGTCCCTCTTTGGCGCTCCTGGCCCCTCCCTTCTGTCAAGTTCCTCCATAGCAAACCCCGTCTCTCCTGATTGGCTAACTAACTTTAATTAAAGTGGTTGTCAACTCGTGACAACATCTTTAACCTACAGGTAAGCCTATGATAAGGCTTACCTGTAGGCAGAGGCGTTGCTAGGGGTGGCCATTGGGGCTATAGCCCCGAGTCTGGGGCCCATAGCCCCGGGTCTCTTACAGGGTGGGTGCAGTTCTGCAATTAGCAGGTATGTCCCGGTCTGGGATGCAGACTGTGTGTGTGTGTATATATATATATATATATATATATATATATATATATATATACACACACACACACATA
>BLSH010243747.1:268855-318855 GCA_018402905.1 Glandirana rugosa
TACAGGGGACACGATCGTCGCAGGTAAAAGACAGGAAGAAGGAAGGCCCCGGCGTTAGAGTCTGAGACACTGACCGGTATTATTATTTATTTTATTACAGGTATGCCCGCTCAAGCGTATGTCTTTCTTTACTTCGCTGCTATGGGCTCTAGCCCCAGATCTTTTGTAGACCTAGCAACGCCCCTGCCTGTAGGTGCCCTGCATATCTCCCAAACCTGCACGGTTTAGGAGATATGCAGTGTAAGAGATGTGCCGACGTCATTTCAGCACATGCGCAGTGAAGAAACGGCCTCCGTGCCGTTCCTCCACTGACACTGTGCCGTGATTGGCGGCTCCTGCGCACATGCGTGGGAGTGATGTCACGCGACTCCGGCCAGTCACAGAGTCTGAGATTGCGGCCCCGGAAGGAAGAAGGACAGAAAATGGACGCTGCTAGCACAGGGGACATTGCAGGCTTCATTTGCAGGTAAGTGGCACATAATGGGCTACTATGCGACACATAGTAGCCCATTATGCATCTACTTTGCAGGGGAATGTAGAGGAAGTAAACCCAATCTTGATTTACTTCCTCTTTAACAGCAGCGGGAACCAATGGCACATAGAATAGAATCTTAATGCATAGAATGCATTCAGATAGAAAACCTTCTGCCTTTACAACTACTTTAACTACTTTATAGACAGTTGTGATCTATAGGGCCAATAATTATTTGATTACTACTGTTTGACTTTTTATTTTTTCTATGATTTAATAAATAACCTTTGGTTTTACTTTACCAGCTTTTACTGACCAACTGTGATTCAAAAGTTGCAAAGCTAAGGTGTCAAGCTAAATTTGCTCTTTAATGTTATTTCACCTAACAAACCAATTTTGAGAGGTTTGAGGCAAAGTATTTTAGTTGTTCTGGTGACCACATAAATATAACTACAGGCCCGCACGTATTCTCAAGAGGTACTTTTTAGATCCTTGTAAATATACTTTTTATGAGCCTTCTCTTGTCACACCTGTTACTCCAAAACACTTTGCCTGTAAACGGAAATCTGAGCCAAAAAAATCCCGAGCCAAGGATCTGGTCTCCTAATGCTAGCCTGTGTTGGCTAGTTCTTCCAAACTATCTATTTGCTTCTATAAATTTCAGGCAGAATAGAAGAGAGGTCATCCAAAACTGCATGATGTTCAGTGTACCGTGGGAAGCAATGCCATAACACATCTTCCTATAACAGAAGGTAAATCAGCAAACAGACATTAGAATTTATTGGGATTCCTAAGTTAATTATACTCTGCCATTTGTTATTAGGGAATAGGGTTAAGACTGATAAAACCAAACACTGTAAACCAGTCGGTTTTATTTGTTCTGTGGCTGTCACCGCTTGGTGAAATATGTCTGCTAATAAAGCACAAAATCCAACCAAAACAAAGACATAAAACATTTTTGTAACCGTGCTCTGCTAAGCAAACGCTCAGATGTTTTATTTTGTAGCGTCACTTTTTTCAGCATTGTACTTTTCGCTGGAACTTTTGTCCAAAGCATTGTGCAATCACGCATGCTGTGTTTACACTTGCTGAAAGAGAACTTTAAATCTTACCAGAAGTGGAACTTGGAACAGGATCCTGAAAAAGCAGTGTGTCTGGTCTTACGAAAAGCAGTACAGTTTTACCATAAAAGTATCAGTAAAATACCCGTTACATGTGCATCCCAAAAATCATAAGTGACGCTAAACGATATCCTTATTCTCCAAAAATAATCCACTACTTAAAGTGGAACTTCGCTTTCTCAATCAACATTGGCTATTTTTAATATTTATGCTGCTAACATTAGTAAATAGATAGGAAAGTACACATTTGGCAAATTGGCTGTTGCGGAACTACAAGTCCCATGAGGCATTGCAGTTGACAGTTACAAGCATGACTCCCACAGGCAGAGGCATGATGGGACTTTCACAAGCGCTGGAGGGCCCCCAGTTTCACACCACTGGGAAAGTATAATGTATTTATTAGTTTTGGACTTTTTTTTTAACATTTTTCCTGTTACTTCATGGTTTCTTGCCTAGGCAAATTATATAATACATCCCAAGAGTTTTTAGAAGAGGAGGAGGGGATTTCTCATCTAAGCACGCCCTTCTGGTTTGCATGCCTGAGCTAAGGGCAGGTGGATTCCAGAAAGTATATGCTACATGACAGTGTTGCCAACCTACCAAATTGAAATTTACTGGCACAGCCATATGGGGAGATAGATGCTGCTTCTATCTACCCATATGTGCTCCTGCAGTTTGGCTTGTGGTATGTTACCACACACCTTAAGCCTCGTACACACGATGCGACGGTTGTACGACCAGACATCCAAAATCGTATGTTGGCTGTTGTGTCTCGCATAATAACGTGCACTAAGTGATCGTACAACCAAGCCTAACATGGTGACGTGCTACGAGCGTATAAAGAGGAAGTTCAGGTGAATGTGATTTATGAATTAGGAATACAGGTTTACACGAACGGACACTTCCTGACTTATGAGCATGCGTGTTTTGCACATACAACTTGTTGGACCAACTTCTCTGTACACACAGTACAACAGTCGTACGGCGCCTTGTTGTACAACAAAAGTTTTCTAGTCTGCTCATCCAACTTCTGTTGTACGACCGCCGCACGTCGGCTGTTCTAATCGTGCGTACTAGCGGTCGGATGATCGTACAACAAGCTGTTGTACGACCATTGTTGTACGACCATCACACCGTGTGTATGAGGCTTTAGAGTGTTTTATATACAACCACAGAAGTATATGCTATTAGTCTATCAATATTTCTGTATAGCACTGAAGACCGATCCACTATATATGGTTGATTTATCTGTAAAGTTATCTGTGTGGCACTGATGTGCTTCTCAGATACTACCTAGAGAAATTATATATAAGCTCCTGAAGAAGCGGTTCCCCATGAAACATGTCAAGCTTCATGTAATTCATACTTTGTACCTTTGAACCAGGGGAGCACACGGACCCAGGAACAACAGAAAAGTGAACTGGATAGGAGGGGCGGTGGGGGCAGCATATAGAGGAACAAATCTATTCCATTAGGAGGAAAATGGAGGACATTGGTTCCTCTAAATGCCTCCCCCTCCATCCCTCCTATTCAGGTGTACAGGGGAGGCACACGGCCCCCTAGAGCATGGGGCCTGGTTGCAACTGCAACCCCTGCAACCCCTGTGGTTACGCCCCTGATCAGGATATAAAATTTCACAGCTTAACTGTCTACCCTCAAATTGTAAAGCTCTGCGTAAACTGTTGGTGCTATATAAATCCTGTATAATAATATTAATAATAACAGTAATATTTTTTTGCCATCAGGAAATCAGCTGAATAGTGCAGGCTCACCGCTCAGAGGGTAACACAGCTCGTGTGGATCTGGTGTGCTGACTCACAAGGGCAGGTGCAGGCTGATGAAGCAACAAGGTAACAAGTAGTAACAGCAACAAGGTTGGAAGTAGCCGCACTCAAACGATCCAATTTCCAAAATAGGATTTATTGCATCAAAGGGTGATATAGACAACGAACGAAAGGTCCATCTGACGCGTTTCGCACCCTAAAGTAGGTGCTTACTCATAGCTATGAGTAAGCACCTACTGTAGGGTGCGAAACGCGTCAACTGGACCTTTCGTTCGTTGTCTATATCACCCTTTGATGCAATAAATCGTTTTTGGAAATTGGATCGTTTGAGTGCGGCTACTTCCAACCTTGTTGCTGTTACTACTAGGAAATCAGCTGAAATCACAGTCTTATAAGTCACAAAAGCATGTTTACATACATCTATTATTAAAAGGAAGCGCATTGCTCCACCCAAACTTAAACCGCGATATACCCATTAGACGTTAATCATTCACATAGCTGACATATTTCTCAAGAAGAACCTTTGAGAAACCGCAGTGCGTCTGTCTCAGGGGAAGCAGGGATGTTGATGTGATGAATTGGTTAACCCTGTTATAGAAAAGAAGTTTGGCAGAACACAATATTTTTTTTTTCCCGAACTTTGTCTTGGGAACAAAAATACTATTTGTTATCAATAAGTAGGATTGGGAAATAGTTCCTTTGGCTTTTTAAGCAGTATGCTTTAGTTTATTCTGTCATTCATCACGTAAAGGGCCTTACTGAGGAGCTGCAGTTTATCAGCTTCAGAACAAATACAATATTTGATGCAGCAAGTGTCATGCTATGCACTTAAAGGAAATGTCTACACAGATGGGTTATGCACTAGAGAATGTCAGAATCAACTGCTTGGAAGGAATATTCTTTTTTTTTTTTTTGTAAGTCATGATAATTTCAGGTTATAGTCAGAAATTTCAAAATTAAAATACACTATATTACAAAAAGTATTGGGACACCTGCCTTTACACGCACATGAACTTTAATGGTATCCCAGTCTTAGTCCATAGGGTTCAATATTGAATTGGCCCACCCCTTTGCAGCTACAACAGCTTCAACTCTTCTAGAAAGGCTATCCACAAGGTTTAGGAGTGTCTATGGGAATGTTTGACCATCCTTCCAGAAGCACATTTGTGAGGTCAGGCACTGATGTTAGACGAGAAGGCCTGGCTCGCAGTCTCCATTCTAATTCATCCTAAAGGTGTTCTATTGGGTTGAGGTCAGGACTCCAGGACTGCAGACCAATCAGGTTCTTCTACCCCAAACTCACTCATCCATGCCTTTTATGGACATTGTTTGTGCACTGGTGCGCAGTCATGTTGAAACATGAAGGGGCCATCCCCAAACTGTTCCCACAAAGTTGGGAGCATGAAATTGTCCAAAATGTCTTGGTATGCTGATGCCTTAAGAGTTCCCTTCACTGGAACTAAACATGCTCATCTATGTCTTTATGGACCTTGCTTTGTGCACTGGTCCAAATCATTTGATGGAGGGGGGATTATGGTGTGGGGTTTTTTTTTCAGGGGTGGGGCTTGGTCCTTTAGTTCCAGTAAAGAGAACTCTTAATGCGCCAGCTTACCAAGACAATTTGTACAATTTCATGCTCCCAACTTTGTAGAAACAGTTTGGGGTTGGCCCTTCCTGTTCCAACATGACTGCGCACCAGTGCACAAAGGTCCACAAAGAAATGGATGAGCGAGTTTGGGATGGAGGAACCTGACTGGCCTGCTCAGAGTCCTGACCTCAACCCGATAGAACACCTTTGAGATGTATTAGACTACGAGCCAGGTCTTCTCGTCTAACATCAGTGCCTGACCTTGCAAATGCGCTTCTGGAAGAATGGTCAAACATTCACATAGACACACTCCTAAACCTTGTGGATAGCCTTCCCAGAGGAGTTGAAGCTGTTATAGCTGCAAAGGGAGGGCCAACTCAATATTGAACCCTACAGACTAAGACTGGGATACCATTAAACTTCATGTGCATGTAAAGGCAGGCATCCCAATACTTTTGGTAATATAGTGTATATCAGGGACTTTAGAAGAATATACACTCTCAGCCACTTTATTAGGTACACCTGTTCAATAGCTTGGTAACACAAACTGCTAATCAGCCAATCACATGGGAGAAACTCAATGCATTTAGGCTTCTAGACGTGGTGAAGAGGACTTGCTGAAGTTCAAACCAAGCATCAAAATGGGGAAGAAAGGGGATTTAAGCGACTTTAAATGTGGCATGGTTGGTTATTTCAAAAGCTGCTGATCTACTAGGATTCTCACACACAACCATCCCTAGAGTTTACAGAGAATGGTCCGAAAAAGAGAAAATATCCAGTGAATGGAATTTGTGTGGAGGAAAATGCCTTGTTGATGAAAAGGTCAGAGGAGAATGGGAAGATTGGTTTGAGATGATAGAAAGGCAACAGTAACTCAAATAACCACTCGTTACAACCAAGGTATGCAGAATACCAACTCTGAATGCACAACGCATAGAACTTTGAAGCTACAGCAACAGAAGGCCACACCGGGTGCCACTCCTGTCAGCTAAGAACAGGAAACTGAGGCTACAATTCACACAGGCTCACCAAAATTGGACACTACAAGATTGGAAAAACGTTGCCTGGTCTGATGAGTCTCAATTTCAACTGCGACATTCAGATGGTAGGGTCAGAGTTTGGTGTAAACAACATGAAAGCATGGATCCATCCTGCTTTGTATCAACACTTCAGGCTGGTGGTGGTGTAATGATGTGGGGGATATTTTCTTGGCACACTTTGTGCCCCTTAGTACCAATTGAGCATCGTTTAAATGCCACGTCCTACCTGAGTATTGTTGCTGGCCATGTCCATCCCTTAGACTACAGTGTACCCATCTTCTGATGGCTACTTCTAGCAGGATAATGTACCATGTCGCAAAGCTCAGATCATTTCAAACTGTTTTTTGTTAATCTGACAATGAGTTCACTGTACTCCAATGGCCTCTACAGTCACCAGATCTCAATCCAATAGAGCACCTTTGGGATGTGGTGGAACGGGAGATTTGCATCATGGATGTGCAGCTGATAAATCTGCAGCAACAAGTGATGCTATCATGTCAATATGGACCAAAATATCGGAGGAATATTTCCAACACCTTGTTGAATCTATGCCATGAAGAATTAAGGCAATTCTGGAGGCAAAAATGGGTCAAACCGGGTACTAGTAAGGCGTACCTAATAAAGTGGCTGGTGAGTGTATAACACCACATACGTATAGATATTCATACATATATAATCACATACTTACTGGACCTTGCTGCTATAGGAGGTGAATGCAGAGACACATGTTGGGCCAAAAGCCCAAAGGGCCACTGTTTTCCCATTCATAGCATAGTGGCAGTGTGTGCTAATAGACCACCCCTCCACAGCATGGTGCTCCTTCCCTACCTCTCTTTTTTGTTGGGGATTTTGCTCCAGCAGAGTGGAACTTCTAGGTATGGTTACTACTATGACAATGCCCAGACTTGAGCTGGCCAAAACACTGTCAAGTAGGTATGGGAGGGTATGTGGGCTAGTCCATTTGTGTATGGAGCCAATGGGATGAATACACTCGTCTGGCCTGGGTATAAAGAGCACTGGCAGCCATGAGTGACCTATATTGACTTCTGTAGCAAGATAATCTACAGCCTAGTCTTCTGCTCGCACCAAATGTGCTTCTAGTTCTTATGTTCAATTATTGTGAAACAGGCAGAAACAATATAATGTGTTTGTTTAGCTGGCCATCCCTTCCTGCCAGTGTCTAAAGTTTAGCCAATATTAGTAGACATGGGAACAATATACAGACTTACAGATTAATAGTGATCCAATAACAACATACCTTCTGATTTCAACTCCAAATGAAAAACAACTTTGATTTATTTTTCCACTCTATTCTTTTTTTAAAATACAGACAGGTTATAACATTTTGATTGAAGTCTGATGTACTTTTCAACGTTGGCAACCGATGACAACAATAAAAGAAGAAATGTAAATTGTTTTGTGTTTCATTCATTTACTCACACAGGTTAGTACCAGGCATTTGTGTCTGCAAGCAGGGGTTGTTGAGTGTGATTTGTGGCCTAAACCCACAAATAAACTGTCAAGGGCAATTAGTCCCCAGTTATCTCATGGTGGTATGCAAACAACTAATTGGAGAATCGCTTAATTCTCCGTAGTCATTACCTCCATCCTGTAACAAGTAACAGCTGTTCCACAAATAGTCTGCAGGCTGAATATCTAATTTAACTGGTAAAAGAAAGAATAAGGGGTGGTCCAAGGATTGTGGAGAAGGGTTATGATGCCAACTATTTAGAATTTATTCTGCCTGTTATAGTTCCCAAAGTTTGCTATCCCAGTAAAACACTTATTATAAATGGCATGATTGAAATCATTGTAGGTGAATATTTCATATTGTTTTCTTAAAGAGGAACAATAACTCCAGAATGAAGTTATTGAATAATCAGGACTCTCTGTGTTACTTTTTTTATTTGCCCTAACATGCAATTTTTCAGGACAAGCTTTCGGGGTATCTCTTCAAGGTCCAAGCAGTGAGTACTGCTTGGACCTTGAAGAAGGGGAGATACCCCGAAAGTTTGTCCTGAAAAATTGTATGTTAGTGCAAATAAAAAAAGTATCATGGACACTACTCATTTTTCTCTGGCATAATTGCACTAATACGGCTACAATCACCTCAAGCAATAATCAGGACTCAAAAGTATCATTCTTCATATTTTGCAAAATCTCGCACTTTACATGTATATTGGAATTGTTAGTACCTGCTCTGGCGATGTGCTGCCATTTTTATTTCTGGAAACTTTAGAATGCTGTATTGAATAGTTAAAGTGATAGTAAAGATATATATTTTTTTATACATCTTATGCAATGGTTTTGCACAGAACAGCCTTGATCCTCCTCTACTTGGGTCCCCTGCCGGTGCTCCTAACTCCGACCTCCTGCTAAGTGCCCCCCAAAGCAAGCAGCTTGCTATGGGTGCGCTCATGCAGACTGGCTCCCAAGCTGCACTCTCTGTGACCATTGACGCACACAGCGATGCTCGGCCCCACCCCCTGCTCCCTCCTCACTGCTTGTGATTGAAGTGTGATTGTGTCTGAGCCAGTGAGAGAGAAATAAAGCAGTGATGCAGCTCTCATGCAAAACACTAGATCGGGCTCAGGTAAGTATACGGGGGACGTTGCACACAGAAGGGCTTTTACCTTAATGCATAGCACTACTGGAAGAAGTTTTAATGCTTCTCCATTTTGTCACCTCTGATCATATTATCTAGTCTTTCACAAATGCTGGAAAACTGCTGTGCCCCTTTAAAAGAACATTCCCTCTTCTTAATGACTTTGCATCTTTTTCCTCTCCCCCTTACAAAACTGGTAGCATCCCCACACTTCCAGCTTTCTGTGAGAATGACATCCTCCCATCCCACCCAAAGCCTCCTGGGATACTGACATCACTCATCCCAGGAGGCTTTGGGTCAATCTCTGCCACACTGTGCATGTGCTGCGCAATCCCTGCCACCATGATTTTAGGAAGCTAGCTCAAAGAACTCTCTGATGAGGTCAGAAGAGAACATGCTGAAGCTGAAAATTTCCATCTGGATGCAGCAGAAATGTTGTTTTCATAAGATGTTTAATAGGCAAGTCCAAAGATTGTACTAACATCCACTAGAAGGATATGCTTTCATACATCAGAATTCAACTTTGTTGTGTTATCTGGTATAATGTGTGAAAACATATTATATTTATGCCACTATGAAAATGATTTAATTTGTACTGTATTTTCAGTACAGGTGAGAAATAAAACGAAGATTCTAACTGGCTACATGGAGTTCTTCTTTCAGAAACCTTACACATGCCAATTAACTTATGAAGGCTTTTCCCTGACATTCTTGTGCATCTGTTTTAAATTTAACTTTAGATTAGTCTAGAAAATGTAGATCACCTTCTGCATTCTCACCTATGGTGTTCCAGAACACCTGAGAAATCGAGATGCTTTACTAGACTTCTCTGCACCCCCAACAGGCCCCCCATCTGTTTGCCAATTTCAGGCATATGACATTTATTAGTCTTATATTATTATCTGGTGGTAAATGAGGTGATTTTGATGCCGAACAGATCAGAACATTAAACCTAAAAGCAAACACTTGTAGGACACTTTTCTCTTAGAAAGCTCTACGACAACTTGAATTTATTGACTTTAGCCCGTAAGTGGCCACTTACATCAGCTGCTTCGGACTTTTGCCTGACTTCAGTGCCGATGCATTCTGTTTTTCATTACTTAGTTGTCTCACTGAAAACAAAAACTGTTTTAAAGCATTTTATTGACTATACGGAAGGGAAGTTCTAGAGTGGAGACGATAGTTGTGAGAAAAGTATTTTGTTTGAAACATTTTGGAAGTGATAAATAAGCCCTGAAAAAAAGAAAACTGTAGGTATTGCTAATAGCAGCTAATCAAATTCCAACTGTTACTGTTGGGCAAGGATGAGCAAAATCAAGAGTCTTAATTTCCCTGAAATCTGGTCAGAAATTGGTAGATTTACCCATTTTGGTGAATAGATCAGGAGTCAATGGGAAATGTTAGGGTGGTTTTTGGTAGTTTTAATGGTGTGCTGTGCTTTAAATGGTTACTGAGGGTTTTAGAAGCTTTTTTTAAACTATTCTGGACCTCTCTATGTGCCAAATGGACAATTATTAGCCTCATTATTTTGTATTTAAGAATAAATATCCCTTTAAATTCCAAAAATATTATATGTTTTTCAAAAACATAAAAAATGATGCTACCATTGTAAATTAGCTTGGTAAATTGTGAGTAAAAATAACATTTTGATATTTTGCTTTATGGTTATTTATCTTTTACAGACAAGGCTTTAAGGAAAATCCTCTAAGCAACAGAAGAAGGCTGCCATTGCTGAAAATCCTAGTTGCCTGGCTGGTTTTGATGACCCTCTGACTTCAGTCATTTGGGTCACTCACCCAGAACAAATATGCAAATACGGACTTCTGACTTTTCTCTGACTTTCCTGATATGGATACTGATATGATTCTGATATAATAGCCAGACAAAGTAATGGTGGCTCCCATATTTCCCATAGGAAATCTATATTTTAAAATGTGTAGTGTTGGAAGGCATTAGCCTCTAACCCATATTTTATGAAAACCTACACATTTTGTCTGAAATACTCCTGCACAGATGCCGGTAAAACCACAGTCTATTGTATCTTCATGCATAGTGTCACGGGAGCTACAAGCTAGTTCCTGGAACAAGTTCTTTTCTAGCTACTCGTCTTTGTCAATATTACAAAACATACATGAACAGAGAGGCTTTTAAAAGTTTCGAACCAGAAAAACTGTCTATGTCTGAATGATTTCACATAATAAAAGACAAAAAGAGATTTTTTGTTTGTGAGTTTTCCTTTGCCATCTGCGTTAGACCATTAAGTTATCTCTTAGAAATGTCTCCACAGCAACAGTTTGAAAAGTTATTCACAAACTTATATACCGACATACTATTCAAAACAAGGCGTTTTGAGTGTTTTTATTTTTTAAGAACAATGCAGGAACACTTCAATAAGATTTTGTATTTTTGCATAGTCCTTAATCACCATGTAAAACAGAGAACAAATAAATGAAAAATAAGTGTTTTCATGTTTACAGTACAGCTGGGATTGTTAGCTAAAGAGCAATAGATGAGCTTAATTACTGATTGATTACTCTCCTGAAGAAAAGACTTATCCTGATTACCCTTGGCACTGGTCACATGACAAAAATACTAGTCATCTGGTCATGGGATTGCTGGAAAAGGAGACAAACCGAATTCTGGAAGGGGACATGTGCTTTGCCCTTTATGGCTCAATGCAGTGCTGGTTAATAGTGAGGCAATGGGAAGAAATGTAGAGAGTCACATGCTCCCCCCATACCCCACACGCACTACTCAAAATCACAATTCAGCGCTGGGTAATGGTCAGGCAATGAGAGGGAAGGTAGAGAGTCACATGCTCCCCTATACCCGAAATGCACTACTTACAATTACAACCACAAAGCAGTGCTGGGTAATGGTCAGGTAATGGGAGGGAAGGTAGAGAATCACATGTTCTCCCATACCCCAAATGCACTACTTACAACCACAAAGCAGTGCTAGGTAATGGTCAGGCAATGGGAGGGAAGGTAGAGAATCACATGTTCTCCCATACCCCAAATGCACTACTTACCACCACAAAGCAGTGCTAGGTAATGGTCAGGCAATGGGAGGGAAGGTAGAGAATCACATGTTCCCCCATACCCCAAATGCACTGCTTACAACCACAAAGCAGTGCTAGGTAATGGTCAGGTAATTGGAGGGAAGGTAGAGAATCACATGTTCCCCCATACCCCAAATGCACTACTTACAACCACAAAGCAGTGCTAGGTAATGGTCAGGTAATGGGAGGGAAGGTAGAGAATCACATGTTCTCCCATACCCCAAATGCACAACTTACAACCACAAAGCAGTGCTAGGTAATGGTCAGGTAATTGGAGGGAAGGTAGAGAATCACATGTTCCCCCATACCCCAAATGCACTGCTTACAACCACAAAGCAGTGCTAGGTAATGGTCAGGTAATGGGAGGGAAGGTAGAGAATCACATGTTCCCCCATACCCCAAATGCACTACTTACAACCACAAAGCAGTGCTAGGTAATGGTCAGGTAATGGGAGGGAAGGTAGAGAATCACATGTTCTCCCATACCCCAAATGCACTACTTACAACCACAAAGCAGTGCTAGGTAATGGTCAGGTAATTGGAGGGAAGGTAGAGAATCACATGTTCTCCCATACCCCAAATGCACTACTTACAACCACAAAGCAGTGCTAGGTAATGGTCAGGTAATGGGAGGGAAGGTAGAGAGTCACATGTTCTCCCATACCCCAAATGCACTACTTACAACCACAAAGCAGTGCTGGGTAATGGTCAGGCAATGGGAGGGAAGGTAGAGAGTCACATGCTCCCCCCTTACCACAAATGCACAACTTACAACCACAAAGCAGTGCTGGGTAATGGTCTGGCAATGGGAGGAAAGGTAGAGTGTCACATGCTCCCTATACCCCAAATGCACTATTCGCCATTACAATGCAGCACTGGGTAATGGTCATGCAGTGGGAGGAAAGGTAGATTGTCACATGCTCCTCCATACCCAACTACACACTAGAATGCCAGCTGTAGAGGGCATTAAAGCACTTCTCTCGCAAGATACTAAATGCCATATATGAAAAATTTTCTTTTGACAGCTACTACCAACCTGTGCACTTTCCAAATGAATCTCAGTCTTCAGAAGTAGATCCACAGTGACAAGTCACGGTAATACTCATAAAACTGGAAGAGTGGATTCACCTCTAACTAGAGGTAAGAGGATACATGTATAACTGGGAGAAGCTATATTTGCCATGAAAAAATACACAGATCTTTAAACTAAAGTCTATAGATGTAAATAACTACTGGCTACTACTTTAGGAGCTCATAGGTGGTCCATGAGTATGAATGATGTAAAAGCATATGCTTTTCTTTTCTACAAAATAAGGTTAGGCTTATTTTATGTATGTTTCCGCACTTCTCAATTTAAATGAGGTCCTCCTGCCAAACCAGTCTAGTTTTGTGACAGGCTGTCTGGTCTATGCAAACGATTGCCTCCAGTGCAGCCTCTTTAACAGGAACAGCGTTATCCCTTATTTATTGTGCAGTTATGGCCTAAATCCAGACCCATGCTAGAAGGATCAATGGAGAGCTCACAGCATCCCATTCAACAGTACACAACCTACTTGTCATCCCATTGGGAACCATTGACTCGGACTTAACTTTATTGCAAGCTGACAGCTGGTGGGATTCAGCAAAAACATACAAAAGAAACAATTATAACACACACTCACACAGAAGCTCAGGACATGACGCATAAAGGTCCTATTGAGGCCCCTCATGAAACCACTAGAGGATCGAAACAACATTATTAATAATAAGATCAGACTACTGGCTTCCAGTGGCCTATGACCACAGTAAACTGCCTCCATTAATTTAAGACTACCATATATATTAATGGAAGAGCATTGTTTGGTTTTAAACATCACATTAATCCTCTTTGCTAGTGCAAAGCCCATTTAGCAATTATTTGCCATGTGAATTTTTCAAGTGGTCGACAGTGACTAGAATTTCTCACTTGTATTACATGCCAAAAATGAAAGCTGCAGAAGTGGGTGTCAGTTCCTCCTTACATATAAGTGAATCTGGAGATGGAAGCTCAGGTCACAAATCTTTCTTTTCAAATTGTTTATTATGTGCTAAAGATATTGACAAGAGATGCGATGCAGTAAGCACAAGTGAAGAACTTGTTATAGTAGCATGGATGCTCTTCCCTAATGTACATTTATAAGCTTAAAGTAATCCTGTGTTTTAATGACACCTGCCCCAGCAGCTCGTATTTGTATGACATTACTGGTGCTTGGTGATTGGCCCAATTCACAAGTCAAATGGCGCAAGTCACATGCCTCACCAAACCTGGAAGGGCCAAGTATTTCTTCCACTCCTGACAGCAGGGGAGCGGAGGAAAAATGTGTATGTGTTGATGGAGAGGAGGGCATTAAAATGAATTTGTTACTTTGCCTGCACAAGCCAAGTATTAAAACAGTGTTGTATCTGCATTTGCTTTCTGGTTCACGGCTTTTTGTTTATTATTACCTGTTGCTTCGGCCAGTAAGTCTGTTATTTTTTAACTTCCTTTAGCAGACCAAGCAGCTCAGAAATAGTGGCAGTTAGAGCATTAAAGCAAATCATTTAAAGCAGAAGTAAAGGCAACATAAAAAAACCTACAAACAGGCAGACTATTCATTGCTGAATTGACATGCAATGTGTCTTCTGCAATAAAATAAATCGTCTTGCCTGCTGCTCACAATCTTTTGTGACATGTAAACCGAGCTGCACATGCACAGCTCAGTTTACACTGCTGCCATTGGCTCCCACTGCTGTCAATCAAATCCAGTGACACAGGAGCGGGGGGCAGGGCTGAATCCTGCTGTCTGTGTCAATGGACGAAGCAGCGGGACTTGGGAGCGAGCCCGCACAGGTACTCCCAGGGAAAACGGCTATCTGTGGGGGCACCCAATGAAGAGGAGGAGCCTGGAGCGGCGGCTGGGGACCCCAGAAGAGGATCGTGGCTGCTCTGTGCAAAACGATTGCACAGAGCAGGTAGGTATGGGTATGTTTGTTATTTTTATTTTTTTTTTTAATGTAAGTTTACAACCCCTTTGGGACCAGCACCCTTAAAGTTTTTGTTACCCCCAACACTTCATATTCCTGATAGGTGCCTGCTGTACCATGTACTTGTATGAGAAAGTATCCTGTTCCCTTTGTATTGCTTCCTATGTGTGAAATCCCCGGTGATCCTGTCAGTCCCTCTGCCTTCCTATTAAAAACTGACCACACTAAGCAGAAGAACACACCGTGGTCAATTCTCATGCTATGGGAACTCAGCCTGCTCTCCTCCAATGATCAGACTTGTTCTGACACACCCCTCTTGCACAGCCATACACTAGGAAACTCAGTGTGCTGCTGCTTCTTCTCCCCCCACCTCTTATGCAGCTGAGAACAGAGGGAATATGATCAATTATAAAAAAGGGGAAAAAAAGGTATTTATAATGTTTTTTTTTATATCTATACAAAAATAGTTTGCCTTTCATTTCTATTATAAACTGAATGGGTTGTTTTACAAGGTGATCGTTTACAATCACTTTAAGTTGGGAAAAGATGCCAGTGTCATCAATAGACCCAGTTGCTATTGTGCTGCACATGTGATGGCACCAGCCATTTGATAGCTTGACAGTTTGGTATAGTGCTAACATAAGCACACTACAAAACTGATCACATTTATGGCCTTGAATTTCACTGTTTTGGGAAACAGTTAAATTGATAGGTTTAGCTCCACTTTAAGTGCTCCAAGTTACCACTTTGCCTCTTTAAAAATATATTTAGTTATTGCGCATAAGCTGAGCAACCAAAGAGCCTCCAACCGCAACAAATATATTTACATATAAGTTCTGTAATTAATATACAGTATTTCGAATGCACATGCCAAATGAAGTAAAATCTCATGTTTGCTACATACTACGAAAAAAGTTAACTTTTGTATGTATGAAAAATGTTGTTTTCTTTCTGCATGAAAGAGCTTGTTATGTTTAAAGGATACTTAGCTGAGGAACTTCAAAAGCTAAGTTTAGGGAAAGCAAAAAGAACAGACTTTCATTGAACTCTGTGTTGTAACCTCCTTGCATCCTTTTTGGTGCCGATCAACAGCCAAAGGCTGTTTTCTGTTCTGAAAACATCATAGGCTGCTTTTGTGAAATCCCTTAAGCCACAGAAGAGGAAGGAGAACAAAAATGGATCTTTATATTGTAATAACGTAGCAGACAGAAAAAAGTGCTATTGTTTAGGAAATAAGGAAGCAGGAAGTCCCCATCACTTTCACTCATATAAATATAACTTTACTGCCCTCCCTATACATAACAATAAATAGGGGAAAACTATTATCACTACAAAAACACTGACCTCACTTCCAGCATTTGTATGTATGTATGTGAACGGTTCAGTGATGACAACAGTGGATGAATGGTAGATTTACCTGTTCAGGCAAAGCTTTGAGTTAAAAGGGTCAGAACTAGGGCATACCTTGCCTGCGAAACTTCTAACCCACAGGTTTGATTTTCTAGTAAACACAAAAGCAATAAACTAGAAATAATAAATGCTAATCAAATTGGCAAAAATGAAAGTGTCTGTCCGTTCAAAAGTGATATGTTAATTTTATGTAGAGCCTGGTGGGCTGTCTCAGCTCCTGCCTTCCTTTATGTTAAAAGTGACATTATAGCTTCATTTTTTTAAAAATCGAATCAACAAACACGTCATACTTACTTGCTCTGTACAATGGTTTTACACAGAGCAGTCGCGATCCTCTTCTTTTGGGTCCCCCCGCCGGCGCTCCAGGCCCCTCCTCTTTGGCAAGTGCCCCCATGGAAAACCTGATCGCACAGCATGATGGCCAATGGCTCCTGCTGCTATCAAACTGCCCAGGCAGGAGGGAGACAATGGTGAGAAATGCTACCCTCGTGCACATTGCTGGATCGGATCGGGCTCAGAAGGTTTTTCACCTTAATGCATTGAATGCATTAAGGTGAAAAACCTTAAGGCTTTAGAACCATTTTAAGATATTTCAACAGCGATAGTTTTAGGTGTTCCTGCTCATCTTTTATTCTTTCCAGTACCTACTTTTGCATTTTTCATAATATAAAATGATTTAAAGAATATAATAGGGAGTTTGGGAAACTCTCATAATGGTCAAAGCAAGCATGCAAACTAATGAATTCAAGCATAGATATCTCATTAATATAGAATAACAGAAAAACTGCCACATAGATGGCTTTAAAGCTGAAATGTAGTTTAAATTTTTATTTTTTTCTCTTCAGCTTTAGTTACATTACTTACCTGTAATAAAGTAGGTCCCATGATGTGCCAGGCTGCTGTATTCTGTAGAAACCCTCACTTTAGGACTGCCCTGTCCTCTTCCTGTTGCTGAAAGTCCAGCGATGTAAGGGTTAACAACTTCAGGTCTCCAGGCTCAGCAGCACTAAAGATGATCAGACAGGGACACACCCCCTCCTGCCCTCTCCTCCAATGAGCAGAGTTATTTTACTGATTAAATTGCCCTAACGTGATCTTTGAAAGAGAAAATTTTGTGGAATGATCAGACTCTATTCCATTTACAGATCAAGTTACAGGGAGGGTAATCAGTGAAAGAACTTTTCTCAATGAAGTAGAGGGCAGGAGGAAGTGTATCCCCATTGGACCGTCTTTAGTGCAGCTGAGCCTGGAGACTCAAAGCTGTTAACTTCCATAGTGGTTAGATACAGGAGGAGGACAGGGCAACCCTGCAGTGAATATTTTTACAAAATCTAGCAGCCTGCACATTGTGGGACATACTATACTTCATTACAGGTAAGTAAAGTAACTAAAGCCTCAAGGAAAAATAGCTGAACTTCAGTATTATGATGAAGTATGTCAAAACATTTTTTAGCCCGAAAACGGTAAAATCGACATCCTAATGTGACATCAGTGGCCCAATCCTTGACCTAACCTTTGGCAAGATGGTGGAAAGACATGAGAAGCAGTTTTTTGCTAGCATGTATGCTCACTGCTTGATCAGATCTTCCACCCAGCTCACTAAATAACCAAAACAATATTACTCAGTTTGCATTTTGCCTTATTATTATTATTACTATACAGGGTTTATAAAACATCAACAGTTTACGCAGCGCTTTACAACTTGAGAGTAGACAGTACAAATACAATACAAATAAATACAGTAGGCATCAGAGGGCCCCGCTCGTTAGAGCTTACAATCTAAGAGGGAAGGTCAAGAGATACAAGAGGTAATAACTGTGGCGGATGTGCGGATGGAGAAGATAAATGTACAGTTGTTAGGTGGGAGCTAGACAGAAATGTAAATTATCAACAAATTAAAATATAACTAAAGGCAATTTTTCTTTTCGTTTTGGATAGAGTGGAGAGGGATTAGAACACCTGTCAGGTTTTATTGCTGTCTGTGTCCCCATTAGGGAGCTTCACCTTCTCTATTTGTCCTGTTTACCATTATTATTGAAAGTAAAAGAAAATCACAAATTTGGGGTTGTCCCCAGAAAAGTAATAGAAGGGAAATCTTCTAATGAGGACACTAGTTCTGGTGACCTGGGGGTCCCCAGGAGATTCCCTTAATTTTCAGGAATTTCCTCTTCCTGTTTGGCTATGGACAGGAAGTGAATGTAAATCTCCCCAGTCCCCAATGGAACAGAGATGGCAAAAATAAACCTTACAGGGATTATAACCCTCCCCTGTTCTAGTCAAAATTAAAAAAAAAAATGCCTATAGTTCTTCTTTAATTCTGAAATAGAAGAGGAGTTTTGGGACTTTGAATGAAGCAATGAGTGAGGCTGAAGAAATAGTCAATATTTCAAAATTGGCATATATTTTGTATTGTACCCGGATGACCAAGCATCTCTTAAAAAAAGTGCATACGTATGACATAATTTGTTCACAACAAGCATATTGCAAATCTTGTACCACATAGTAAAACAAGTAAGAAAGCACATATTGTAGTCTGATGCATAAAAACTGCCATAGTGTCAAAATTGGTGTACATATAATACATGCTGGGTTGCATAGGCTAATGCCCATCACTGTAGACGTATTGTACTGGAACAAAGCCCGACACGTATCGTTGGACGTGGCCAACTCTTCAGGTGCAGGTACAATATTACTCTAAAAAAGGAGAAAATAAAGTAACCAGAAAGATGGTATTTTAAAAATTGGACAAAAAGAGGGGAAAGGGGGAAGGTAACAAACCGTTATCCCCTTGCATACTCACAGATGCTGTATGAACAGGCCCCAGGAATATGCCCATGAGAAGTGCTGCAGCAAGAGCTAAGGTGACAGGGAATGCGGGAAACAGCCAGAGGCACACCAAGAACCCAGGAGGACTTGTTGAGTAACAGTGGATGAGGGCTCCATCTATTGTGGTTGTAAAATTGTATACATATTAAATGTGAAGTAGAGTATGTAGATAAGGTTGCTTATTTCTAATACAATCCCAAAGTGAAGGGGGCCCAAATGGAGGGAATGGGATACATCCAAACAAAGCCAGGTGAAAATAATGATGGTGTGATCAGTGGAAAGCAAGCCCTAAAGCTGCATAACAAAGGACTAACATCTCAATTACCTGACAGTTGTTGAAGGAAGGATCCAAAATTTGGTGCATGTGGATGCTGGGTGTGCTAGCAATGAACTGAGTAGTACCTGGCGAGCACATTGATATGCTCCCGGCTGGTTCCACGTGACCCGCACCAACGTCACACAGGCGCGCCAGAGGAGGGGAGGAGCGCCCGAGCCAGAGCGGCGGAGCCGCCCATTCGGCTCAGGCACAATCCCCATTGGTCGACCGAGGTGGAAAAAGCACACTTCCGCAATGCAGCGCTCAAGGAGGAATGCTACATGATATGAGGCGGCGGCGTGACACCGATGCGTTGTGGACAGGCCCGCCCAAGTCCCCATCCTCCAACCAGAGAGCCGGAGGGAGGAGAAAGGGGGGAACAAGGGAGGGGCACCGGAGATGCATTGCAGCTCCTGCCTGCAGACAAAAACACATGGGCAGCCCAGAGGTCCTGCCCAACAGCAAAAGGTGGTAGACCCTAATTAGCCGTGAGGCATGGTACTACAAATTGTGCACCTGAAAAATAGAGTGAGCATGATATACAAAATTGTACAGTGGTCACAGAAATGCATGTTCGCCAAACACATTGGGGTTGATTTACTAAAGCTTGAAAGCGCAAAATTTGGTGCAACTCCACACAGAAACCAATCAGCTTCAAGGTTTTGTTGTCAAAGCTTGATTGAACAAGCTGAGGTTACAAGCTGATTGGCTAGCATGCAAAGCTGCACCAGTTTTTGCACTCTCCAGCTTTAGTAAATCAACCCCAGAGCCTCCATCCCTATTATAAGCTATAAGAGAGAAAAAATTCTGAAATAGCGCAGAATCGCACTGTATGGTTGTCCCTTACAGCACTATAACTGGAAGTGAATGCAACAGAACTCACCTGCTATGATTAGGTTAGAGCAATAACAAGTGCACATGAGTGTTAGAAGTATTTACTCCCTGCAATATTTTTTCGGCCTATGGCTATAAAGAAAAGGCGATCGGCCTTTCACTGTGTGTTTGCATTCATTTAGTGCAAACACTTCCAATCTTTCTAAATTCAGGCATGCCAAGAGGCACAAAACATGTTCCCTGCATGATAGTTCTAATTCATGATACAATATACAAACCAAGCAGACATAGTCAAGAGGATCAGATTCCAAACATTACAACGGGGAAGACTCTTGATCTCAGTGACTGATCTTCTTGATTGTTAGTACATGTCAGAAATGTCTGATCTGTGATTTTCAGAGTTTACAGTAAAAATAAAACGCTTTGTAAAGAGGTACATTCATGCAAAGTTTGACTATAACAACAGATGATCAAATATCATTTTCACTTTCTCAAGGCATTTTATAACCAACAAGGTAATAAAGTTGGTTTATTCTCCTTTGAAGAATTGTCTTAATACAAATAATATTGTGGCTGTTCTCAGATCCTGGTAATTATCTGACCTGGCGCTGACAACATTCCACGGATGGGTTCATACAATATGCGGACTGAGGCAGGCGAGGATACTATATCCAGTGCTTTGACTTGACATGCTTTGCACAGCAACCAGACAGCTGCTCCCATTTTTGGACTTTGTTTTTACATTCACATCATTCTCTGACTGTTCAGCCTTAGAAGTGCATTTAGAAACATTGCCATTCCCATGAAGGAATTCCTTATCTCAGAAACGCATACTAAGTATCTACTATACTATGGCTAAATGAAAGGAGCTGTGCTAGAACAGTAATAAGTGAGACTGATACAATTTAAAGCAAAACTTGACAACAAAGAAAATGCATATCTTTATCAATCTATGTTAGGAAACCCTGGTTTGACTAAACCACTATAAATCCAAATCTTTACCTTGTAATGCACACCCTATTTTATTTTATTCTTTTAATAACATGGATGGTTTGTACAGGTGAAATAAGCAATTATTGGGGTCAACTATGACTACCAATCTGCTTCCAGATATAATGTTTTAAATGCCAGTGTCTTATTTCTCAAATGATCTGTTAACTCTGTCCTGGTAGTCTTATGATCCAGACATCCATGCCAGACAGATTAGCCAAGACCCCCACTACCTGCAGAATACAGTGATGTTAAAAAATATACAGGGTGGGCCATTTATATGGATACACTTTAATAAAAAGGGAATGGTTGGTGATATTAACTTCCTGTTTGTGGCACATTAGTATATGTGAGGGGGGAAACTTTTCAAGATGGGTGGTGACCAAGTTTCCCCCCTCACATATACTGTGCCACAAACAGGAAGTTAATATCACCAACCATTCCCATTTTATTAAGGTGTATCCATATAAATGGCCCACCCTGTAGCTTGGCCTGAAAGACACCTTCTGGTCTGTAGCACACTCAACTCTTGCCTCATAACAGTAATTTTGCTATACAGTATATATTCCCTTACTAAGATACTACAGACAGGACAAGAGCGCAGTGTAAAAGACAAACATATAGTTAAACAATGCCATTTTTTTCCTTCTAGCAACCCACAATTCCTTATAACTAGCAAGTAAAAATCATAATTTTTATGATGTGTTCCCGGTCATGGCAGGCAAATTTTATCTTCAGCGACGATAAGGCTAGGTTCACATTATTGCGCATTGGGAAACATGCTACTCTTTAGCAGACGTGTGGGGGTATTGCAGATGCGTGGGGGTGCAATTAATGGCACCCCACGCATCTGTAAAAGGCCTGCATTTTAGCATGCAGTTCTGTGCAGTGCAATCTAAAAGAAAAGGGTCCTGGACTTCTGTACCCATGCTTCTGAACGTAGGGTAGCCTATTGAAATGAATAATGCTGCCCAACAGGGCTGCCATCAGGGGGGGTACAGGCAGTACTGTTGTAAGGGGCCCCAGTGTCTCAAGGGGCCCTTGCAACAAAGACTTTAGCAGTCTTTAACATTGAAGTCTATGGGAGGGGGACACCTGGTTTGGGGACACCGTTCTCCCGAACCATAGCCGATAAAATTACCAAATTTGGGTCACATAGAGAGGGCCCCCTGGGCAACGACTGGTCCATGTTTAGGACCTCCAGCACCTATGTTTCAGCCTGTACTGCATCCTCAAACTGACCAGTCATTGACCATCAATTGTCTGGTGAATTTTGGACTTAACATTGGAGTCTATGGGAGGGGGCACCCAGTTTGGGGACACAGTTCTCCCGAAACATAGGCAATAAAAATACCAAACTTGGGACCTCCAGCACCAATGGTTTGTCCATACCGGGTCCCTAAATTAGGACTAGTCATTGACCGGCAATTCTCGGGTGAATTTCGGAATTAACATTGGAGTCTATGGGAGGGGCACCCAGTTTGGGGACACTGTTCTCATGAACCATAGGTAATAAACATACCAAACTTGGGTCACATGGAGAGGGCCTCCTGGAACACAACTGGTCCAAGTTTGGGACCTCCAGCACCTATGGTTCAGCACAAGGTATTATTGAAAGCATCAGGTGAGGCTATGCTGCCTGTGCACTGTTGTTTCTACCCCTTGGATCCCACACTAGCATGCATTGCACACTTCACTTGAATGAGTCATACTTGGTAGGTTACACCTGGTAAGTGTGACAGGGTGTATAATTCCTACTGCAGCTGCAACATGCGTATACCCCTGGCCAGTGGGCAGATGTGGTGGGATGGCCAGTGGGTGGGCCCTGGGGAATGTTGGTGGTCAGATGGGGGGGCCCAGGTCTAAAGCTGTGTAAGGGGTCCCAACATTTCTGATGGCTGCCCAACATACAGAATGCAGCCACAGAGGTGTGAACCAAGCCTAATTAATTTCCCTTTCTCATTGTGGGTATGATAAGAAAAAAAAACATAGCTGGCTTTGGTTACATTTCTGTGGTGTCATTAACCGCAGGTAGGGTAATGCTAAAGCTGTCTAATCTGAACCAATGCTTTAACCAATATCAAGAAGAAATATGTACATTTCCAATTGGACACTGTTGGAGGTTGCGGTGCTATGTGTGGGCTGCAAACTCAGTAGCTGGCTAAGTGGCACTATAGAAGGATAAGGGGCATTGTGGTTGCTGAGGACACTTAGTGGGCCTAGGGGCACTGTTGAGGTTTGCGGGGCACTGTGGGCAATTATGATAGGTGAGAAGCAATATGTATTGGGTTGTGAACATTCCTATAATGCTAAACCATTTGTCAGGATGGGAGGTAAATGCTATTGGGCCAGCCACTGACTTTATGAAGCATAGCTGGTATTTGCATTTTAGAGTATAGGTGTCTGCTGCTCAATGATATTAAAAGTTTACACAACTTTTCCAAAGGAAAGGGTCACTTCAAGGCTGGTGTAACTGCCAGGTTTTCTTATATTCCAGGAACACTTCCAAGTTTTCAAGATTTGTTCCTGGAAATGTTAACAATGTACAGTTTTTCCATTCTGATCACTTTTATAAGCTCAACTCAGTTTTCTGCAATCCAGTTTTTTTTTTATCTTCAGTACACTCGTGTACACATTTAAGCAGTGCTTTATATGGAAACGGAAACTTTCATATATTAAAAATCAGTACGGTTATGGGCAATTTAGTGAGCCACTCTGTCCCTTGGTACTTAACTTAGTACTTTGCGTCATTACAAAGTGTCCTCAAAATCATTTCATGTTTTTGACAACTGTCCAAAAATGAATGCAATTTGAAAGAAGCACCAAGTTTAGGTCCGCGGTAAGTAAGCATCTACAATATTCATCCGTACATCAGTGGAAGCTCTCCTAATATCTGAGCTTCTTGCTATCATTAGTACTGTCTAACGATGTCTAAAGTTAAGGGGTACAGAATTTGTAAAGCAAACAGAATTTACCAACATCTGTGTGGTATGAAGACCTGCCTGGTCAGATATAATATGAACAGACTGTTTAGATCCTCACAATAAACACTGTAACTAGTTCTCATTTAAACCAGTCAATGGCTAACCTTCAAGTACAGAACAAAAGAGGTCCTTATATCTTCTGCTACAAGGGCCAAGGGCAAATGTACTATTTATTTATATTAGAGATGCACAAGTAATCGTAATAAAATTGCGATCTCGATTCACCCCCCCTGCGATCTCCATCAGGCATTACCGCGATTTTCAGTTCAGTTAATGGAGTCCGACTTGCTGGGCGACTCAGCGCAACTTGACTGTAATAGAAGTCAATGCAAGTCGCCTGAAGTCTTTCTAAGTCAGAGCGACTTGAGTCTCTGGTCAGACTGCCAAGTCTGGGCAGAGAGCCAAGTTCTGAAGTCACTGCTGTTAAAAGAAGCTATAAAGATAAAATGTAATTACTTCAAGGAATGAACTCCATATAGAAGATGTTTAAAGACTAAATCTTTTCTGACATTTGCTGTTTACAAGTAAAAATCCAGTATTTTTTTGCTAGAAAATGACTTAGAACCCCCAAACATTTTTTTTTTTTTTTAGCAGAGACCCTAGAGAAAAAGATGGCGGTTGTTGCAATATTTTATGTCACACGGTATTTGCGCAGAGGTCTTTCAAACTTAATTTTTTTTGGAAAAATTACCCTTTCAAAAAAAATAAACAGTGCTGTTAGCCCAATTTTTTTTTTTTGTGTATGTAAGATGTTACGCTGCGAGAATCGTGATCTTTATTCTAAGCAAAAAAATTGTGATTCTTATTATGGCCAGAATCGTGCAGCTCTAATTTATATTGAACATGCTGAGTAGAGATGTCAGCATTTCTTTTGGCGTTGCTTGTTGCTCAATCACTTGACTTTTACTCTTAGGCTTTGGGAGAGGTGCACTTTACTAATCACATGGCTTTGTGCCTAGAACGTTCCCAGAAATGTATCCAGTTCAGCGTACAGTAAAGCACATCTGCTCCTTGGTTTTGCAAACAACTTACTGGATTCAGTGCTCTCTGTTTGGAAATGACACTTTTATACATCTATTCATTTAAAGTTGAACTCTAGGCAGATTCAAGAGACACACAGGGGGAGATTTACTAAAACTGGAGCGAGCAAGATCTGGTGCAGCTCTACATAGAAACCACTGGCTTCCAGGTTTTACTGGCAAACCTTAAAGTGATTGTAAAGGCTTGTTTTTTTTTTTTAAATAACAAGCATGTTAAACTTACCTCCTCCATGCAGTTGGTTTTGCACAGAGCAGCCCGGATCCTCCTGTTCTCGGGTCCCTCTTTGCTGTTCCTGGCCCCTCCCTCCTATCGAGTGCCCCCATGGCAAGCAGCTTTCTACAGGGGGCATCCAAGCTGAGCCAGAGCTCCGTGTGTCCATTCAACATGGAACCCCAACCTGGCCTCTCCTCCTCTCTCCCCTGATTGGCTTACTAACTTTGATTGACAGTCGCAGGAGCCAATGTGTCTCAGCCAATCATGAGGAGTGTCCTGGATGGCTAGAACACTCGCTGGAGAGAGATAGGGCTCAGGTATGTAATTAGGGGGGCTGGGTAGGCTGGTACACACAGAATGTTTGTTAAAATGCATTAAGATAAAAAAAACCTTCTTCCTTTACAACTCCTTCAATTGAACAAGCTGAAGTTTAACCTGAGTGGCTACCATGCACAGCTACATCAGATTCTGAGTGCTCCAGTTTTTAGTAAATCTCCAACACAGTGCAGCTCAGTTATTATTATCATTACATCTTTAAATGCAAGCAATGTAAAAACCTAAATTCCACCTGGTGTCAGCTTCTTGAAGTCCAGGTAAAGCAGGGCTGGAGTGTGAGAGGAAGCAGCAGGACAATGACTCAATCAATTCATGCACTGACAAGAAGCATGCAGATATAAGAAGAAAACAGGGTGACAGAGAGAAGAGCTCATCTCTTTGCTGCTTCTCCTTTCACTGTCCAGTCACAGGCAGGGGTAGGTCTAGGACAGCCTGGCCTCAGAGAAAGTGGCTATCTAATTTATGAAGATTAACAGCAGATTCAAGTGTTGCAGGGGAAATCTTTGGGTTGAAGGCGTATATTTGTGGTTTTGTTATTTTGTCTTTTAATGGAATATTTATTTTTATCTTGATATTTTTGTCTGGAATTCTGCTTTAATCATTTATCTTAGTGTTTGTCACAATTTAAAGTGAGTGTAAAGGATTTTTTTTAAAATAACAAACATATTATACCTACCCTCTCTGTGCAATGGTGTTGCACAGAGCAACCTCCAATCCTCTTCTTCTCGAGTCCCCTGCCAGCGCTCTTAGCTTCTCCCCCTTCTGAGCTGCTTGCTATGGGGGCACTCATGTGGGCTAGATCACAAGCAGGGTTCTGTGCGTTTATTGACACACACTTCGCAGCCGGGCCCTGTTCCCCGCTCCCTCCTCACAGGCTGTGATTGACAGCAGCAGGAGCAAATGGCTCCCGACGCTTCCTCCATGTCCAGTGAAGAGGGAGAAAAAGGCTCTCAGGCACAGCGATGGATGGAGATCGGGTTTAGGTAAGTATAAGGGGGTCTGGGGAAAACTGATCACAGAAGAGCAGAAAATGCGTTCAGGTAAAAAACCTTCTGTCCTTAGATACACTTTAAACTGTGTTATTCGTTAATAAACCTAAATGCCCTTGTTGCATTACAAAAGATGACAGCCTCAAAGTGGCAAAATATAGAAGAACTATGACTTAACACATGATGTAGGATCTGAGTGTATGATATTTCAGTTTTGCAATATTGCAGACAGAGAATAGTTCACATCAAATTTCGACATTGTAATATATAAAAATTATGTTTTAGTCCCCGAACGTCTCCTGGTATTTATAGAAGTTTGATACCATTAGCTTTTTGAAGACAAACTAGAATGTTACTTAAGCCCTATATACATTTTTTTTTTAACAGAGAGTAACCCCTATATACTTTTACAAATATTAATGTATTCAATACTTAATGCATTACTTTATGCATTAGGGGATACTGTACTTTACTAAAAGAGTGCTATTACCAATATACAGGATTTATATAGAGTCAGCTTGCCCAGAACTTTAAAAATAGAGAGGGACAGTACAGTTACAATAAAATTCAAGACAAGAGGGTTAGGAGGGCCCTGCTCATGAGAGCTTACATTTAGAAAAGGAGGATCAAGTGATACAAAGGGTTGTATCTATAACAGATGAGCTGAGAAAGTAAAAGTACAGTTTATTAGGTGAAGGAGGTATAGGCCTTCCTAGAGGGATAAAAGATCACCTAAAGTTGGCCATACATGGATTGAAATTCTTCCAGTTCAGCATGGTCCTGTCAAATTTTGATCCATGTATGGGCTGGCTGTTGATTGACTTGTGTACAACCAGCCTGTCAGGTTTTTTTCAAAAGATCAGTGTCACCAGCTATAGCCGAAAGAAGGGATCGCCACACATCAAGCTGGAACCCAACTTCCTTTATTTAGCTATCCATAAAGCACATCAATATAGAACATCACAGGAACAGTGTGCAAATGGTGGACATATATCGTGCACCTCACATGCACTTAGTCATCGCTTGTGAGGTGCACGAAACATGTCCACCATTTGCACACTGTTCCTGGGATGTTCTATATTGATGTGCTTTGTGGATAGCTAAATAAAGGACATTGGATTCCAGCTTGATGTGCGGCCATCCCTTCTTTCTTCTATGACAGTGGTTGCGAGCCAGGGGCGAGCACTCACCTGGATCCACGGGGCAGACCTGATTTTCATCTAGAACGGATAGCTTTCTTTGTTATTACCAGCTATAGCCGGCAGCACTGATCATTGCATTCTGATGGCGGAGAAGGCTCCTCACTGTCAAAATACAATACTACAGAGGGAGTGATTACCCCATCCACCTTGAATGTGTAGATGGGAGAATCAGTTCATTTTTTTTTTCATTCAACCTGCTGGTGGAATAAAAAATATGAATAATGTATGGCTAACCTAAAGATGGACAGAATAAGAAATTGGAGTAGGGTGCTCCAAAAAATGGAAGAGACTCTAGAGAAGTCCAGGAGGCAAGCATAGGAGCAATTGATGAGGGGGCTAGAAAGCAAAAGGTCTTAGGGGGAGCAAATAGGAAAAAATATGAGATAGCCAGACACATTGGTGGTGAGAATAGAATAGACTCTGGAGAAGTTCTGGAGGCCAGCATGGCAAGAGCTGATGGGGGACTACAAAGCAGGAGGTCTTTGACAAAGCGAAGAAGACAGAGTAGGAGATAGCTGGACAGATTGGGGTAAGGAGTTTCAGAGAATGGGAATGGCTCAGAAGAAGTCCTGGAGGTGAGCATGGGAGGATCTGACAAGGGGGGCTAGAAAGCAGGAGGTCTTGGGGGGAAGAAAATAGCTAATGTTTACTTTACTTACTAGCTTTACAAAGTAAAGCTGTGTTCATTCAGAATACAGGACAATTAAAAACAAATATTTGGCCATTCACCTGATTGGATGAATAAAGTAATCACAGCTTCACTATGTTTAATGAACATTGTCCTTATAAGTCTCCCACAAGACTTCACAGGGAACAACATTTATACTATATAAATAAAGGGTAATTATAACTGGCAAAAACTGGTACTAGGCATGGTATGAGCAATCTTCATACCAGTATTCTGCTTTAATCCTACTGAGGCCCCGATATAACTCCCCAGTGCTATAATAAACACATTGTGTGCTTGTTCTTCACATATCTGTTTTCCATTAAAAATCAGTATAGAAATAAATCTCAGTGTGTATACATGGTTCCACATATGCTGTAATGTGTGGCTGAAATCAGTATTGCTTTTCATTATAAGATAGTAGGCTTGTAGTACACCTGTGCCTCATCACTTGTCATTCACATACACAATGTATTACAGACCTGTGCTGATATCCATACAGTAAATGCTAGGTGATAGGAATAATGGCACTCACGTGCTCATTAAATAGTAATACTTCCCAACTTGGGGCCAGAAACAATCCTCAAATATGTGAACTCAATCCCATGCTGAACTATTTCTGGCTCTGCGATAAAGGTGTTTTTAATCAAGAATCATTTTGCTTTTTTTAATCATGAAGCATTAGAGAATACAATATCTTATTTCCAATATTCCACAAAACTGAGCCATAAACTAGCTGAACTTAGTGATATATATTTTCAAGTGTGTTGGATGATTTCACATATTATATTTACAATGAAAGCTATTATGAGAAAAAAACATGATATATTTTAGGATTTTTTTTAAGAATAATGGATGGGTAATTAATGCAAATGTGTGGGCTTACATTATCACTTGCCACCACGTGCTTAAAACAGGTATTTTTTTATTATTTCCAAGGCACCCAATAATTCTCAGTCAGAGACAAGGGACCCTTGAGTCTTGCAATACACCAGGGCATTAAACTGCATTACAGCATTTTTAAGGGCAAGAAGTCTTGTGTGTATTCTGGGACTGAGCAAAGCAATGTAAAAATGTTCATGCTTACAAATACGTAATACATTTCTTGTTCCTTTTTATTCTGGAATGGATTCCCAGTAATTCACAATAACAGAGAAGAATGACTCATTTCACTTGAGAATCTTCAGCATATATTATGTTAACAAGAACCTGGAAATTCCCTCTGTCATATACCAAAATATAAAAAGACTTAAAGCATGTTACATCCTGCTAAGGTAAGGCAAGATGAATAAGATGTATGGTTGTATCTGTGCATGTGATAAAGCAAAAACATCTTGAGTTTAGGTATTTGTGGTTAAAAAACAGTTATATGTAGGACTATAGTTATTTAATAATGAAAACTGAGATATTTATATTAAGATTCTAATATAAGCAGATTTATCTTCTTGAATCCATAAGAAAAGTTTAGTTGATTCTTAAACCTAGGCCATTAGTGTCTTATGGACAGGGACTAGGGATCACAGATGCTAACTGCACCCGGGTCCCTAATGTAAAAAGAACCACGCACCACACTGTTTGTGATGTGATCACTCTGTAAACAAAAACCATTTGGACGAAATCAAGGATCCTTGGTGTGCTGGCGAATATTCACATGTCATATCGGTACCAGTAACCAGCTGGTTGTCGCTGCAGCACCCGATACATTTAAGAGCTTGTTCCAGGAACGTTTGCAATGGGAATATGGACTATGGAATATTGAATGGTCTCCCTAATCTGCACCCCTGATGGCTCCCCTGAACAAGGGTTGCAACCTTTAATCGTACCCGTGATAGACAAGGGGATACGAACTCCACTGGCTCGGCCAATCAAGCAACACGCCCAAATTGCTGATGGAATCATGATGAAATTGCATCCTCTCAAGCCGACAGAAAATTTGGCAGCATTTACGGTCAAGAGGAGATTGATGTTATCCTCTTTCCGCAGGACGAAAACAAGGCCTTTGGAGCTGATACCACCACTGACCTCCATTGGGAGTTAAAGCATCAACACTGTGTATGGCAGGTGACATTAGGAATGACTTCAATGTAACAGTATAATAATACTGTAATACTCCCCCTGTGTGCATTCAGGGACCTGCACATTCATGCACCCACATGTCATATTGGGACACAGCGACTGTGTCCATGTAGCCATGTGTTCCAATAAATATCAATGGGACACAAGCAATGGGATGTACGCAACACCTGTGCATCCCCTTGCTGGGAAAAGACTGCCCTGCACAGGCACGTAACTGATTGTCTTGTGTGAACGGGGCCTAAGTTAAAACATTTGTTCACTGAAAATACATTATAATTTTCATGCTCACACATTAGAAAGATGACATGTGGGTCTTGCATATTTATAAGAGCCCTGCATCCCTTGAAGGGCAATGTTTTACTCCTTTTCTAAATATACTGTTTTAAAACTAATACAAATTTTAGCTGGAAATACATTATAATTTTCCCTTCATTTTTTAGTTTAATTGACAATAAAATAAACTACCAGCATAACCAATAAATGTGCTTACTGAACCCCCAATACCATCTATGCATTATTTGATTCAGGCTCAATGACATCATTTAGAGCAGTTAAGCTTAATAAATTAGGGTGTCCACTAAAACCCCTTTTGGATATTCAAGGTTCAGTCTACCCAAAACCAACAGTCCAGTTTTAGGTAGAAGACGGCAAACTAAACCAAATCTGGTTTGGTTGACAATCTTGCCCATTGGATTTTTTTGTTATATTATACAGAAATGCAACAGTAGGTGTAGGGACATGCAAAGGTGTGTGGGCAGGAACCCCTAAAACTTACAGGGAGTCAGGAACTATGACAGGGATATCTCACTTGTGGAACATCTAAAACAGCCAGGGGCTGACATAGCCCACCAGGCCAGGCTCCACCAATAAGTAAAATAACAATTTTTAGTGGACTGAATAGTTAAACATCTGAGCTTTAAAAAAATGACTAGCAAAGGTTCAGGCATGTAGTGTAATGCAATGTCAAGCTATCATCAATAAAGCATTTGATGTGCCTATTGTTCCGGTGTTATGGGGTAAAATACCTCAGACCTCCAGGGTTGGTTAATTTATTCTTTTTATGTTTTCTTTGTGTTAACCTCAAGCTTTCCCAAGAAAGATGTGGCTCAGTGCTTGCAGCTCCATCACTACTGGAATAACATCTGGAATAATGTCTGGTTTGCAGTGCTGGCATCTTTTAGGTTAAGAGGGCATTTTTTAATTGAAAAGTTGAGACAGAAGGTGCATTAAGCCAGACACAGTGAACAGCTCTCCCAAGAATGGACCAGGTTACCTGCCATGGAATTAACCTTTCATTTATTTTTTTTTTAAAAAAGGGAAAATGTAAAAACAGAAATGAAATGTTGCCTAAACCATTCAGTTGCATACAGTTTGATATTGGATGTCAAATTCTAAACTGTTACAAAAAGATGTGAAAGAAAAATCTGAATGGTCCCTACATTGCTATCATCCAGCCTCAGAATTTGAATGAACACTTTCTGCTATGTTCATACTGCATTTCTATGATGTTTATTATGCTCCTCATTGTACATCCAGCTGGAAGAAGTACAAGAGCACAGCAGGTCAGAAAAGGATTTCATCAACTGCCAATTACAGTGCTATTTCATAAACCAAAGAGCATAGCAGCCAATCAAAATTTATTTCAGTTGATTAACTTCGGCAAACCTAAGTTTCATTGGTTGATGTGAATAAATTTGTTTTTGATAAAGCTAGTTGGTCATAACTGAGGTATATGACCCTAACAATGCATCCAACATATAACTCCAAGGCTAAAACTATATTGGTAAATTAATCTATTAGGCTCTGAATTGCTTTACACATGGAAATAAGAAATTATTTTTAACCAGCTACTGTATGTCCCTAACAAAATTGGCTAAAAAAATGTAATAAAGGTCACAAAAGATGGTAAAGTTCAGTGTGATATGAATGCGGTGAAAAAAATGGCATTCCAAGGCGCTTTCAATTAGCAGGGTAACATACCTGCTATATAACACAAGCTTATATTTATCGTACACTGTCACTCTTCAGGTTAATAAAAAGGTCACAGCATTGCATTAAAGAGTCATATAAACAAACGTGAACTCCACTTATTTTTCTCAAAGTCTCACCTTGTCAAACAAATACAGGGGAAATTGATGATCTTCTTTAGTCTTTTTTAACTGGGCATAACATAGGTGCTTCAATTTGTGTATCTAATGGAGATTTGTGTAATAGATCAATGTTTCCCAACCTCATTCCTCAAGTACTTCCAAAAGGCCATGTTTTGGGAATTTCCATTAGATAAAGTAGCTGTCATAAATAACAAGCCATTGACATTGATTTAAAGCACCTGGGAAAGGTGAAGGAAATCATGAAAACATGGCCTGTTTGGGGTACTTAAAGTGCTTCTAAAGTCTAAAGGTTTTTTACCGTAATGCATTCTCTGTATTAAGGTAAAAAACCTTCCACTGTGTGTCCCCTTTCTAAACACTTAAAGTACCTGACTCCTGTATCGATCCGGCACTTTGACCGGATGCAGGTCTTCTCTCCCTCTCTTCCTGTCTTCCTGGACTCGCAAGCTTTGCTGAGAACAGCACAAGCTATTGTCTTCTGCTGCTACTGTTAGTCAAATCCAGTGAGCAGAGGGTGGTACCAAGCCAAGCTGTGTGTCTGTGGGCACACAGCATGCCTCAGGAGCAAGCCCACGTGTCTGCCCCCATAGAAAGCAGCTTGCTATGGGGGCAGACACAGAAGAAAAGGAGCCAAGATCATTGGTGGGCGATTCCAGAAGAGAAGGTAAGGAGCGGCTCTGAGCAATACCTTGCATGGAGCAGGTAACTATAAACCTATATATTACTTTAAATAAATTTATAGTTTACAAAAAAAAAAAATAGACAAATTACAATCACTGTAAAGGACTGAGTCTGGGATTCACTGTAATAGATGATCTTCTCAAATTGAGGTTCACTTGTTATTCATGTTCTTCTGGCTTTTGATAGTATTACATGAAAGAGTTAAACATACATTAAATGTTATTTTACAGAGAATACATATATAAACAAACGTTAAGAATATCTTATGGCTAAATAAAGGACTGTGTTGCATAGGAGGCCAATGAAGGCGGTGCCACAGGCGGCATTCATGAAGGCATGGTTGAGGCAGCACTGAGGCCATATTGTCCATACTAGACAATCCCATCCTCAGCATTACTGAGCTTCCAGTTCAGCAAAGGACAGCAGACAAACCTTTCCAGTTACATGGGGCCTGTCAAAATTGCAGGTTCAACATCACTGAGCACAGGGCTGCTAGCCACTGCACCTGCCTGTATGAAAGGAGCAGCAGGTGGGCAAGTAACTCTGCTCAATGATGCTGAGCCTGCACTTTTAATAGGTTCAGCATCACTGAGCTGCCACATGGATTATGGTGTGCATTTGGGCAGGTGGCAAAAATGACTGCCTTAGGTGGCATCTACCCCCAGCAAGATCCTGGATTAATATGTAACATTTTAGATAATCTAAACAGAAACTTAAAGTACAAGTAAAGGCAAAACATTTTTTTAAATTTTGTACAGAGTAGAGATGGATTGGAACACCTGTCAGTTTTATTGCTGTCTGTGCCGTGTTTGGGGAGATGCACCCTTTCTATTTGTTCTGTTTACCATTATCACTCAAAGTGAAAGTAAAAGAAAATCCCAAATTTTGGGTTGTCCCCAGAAAAGTAATATGGGGAAATTTTCTAATGGCGACACTAGTTCTGGTGACCTGGGGGTCCCCAAGGGATTCCCTTAATTTGCAGGGATGTCCTCGCACTTCCTGTTTAGGCCATGGAACGGGAAGTAAAGGGAAATCTCCTCAGTAGGACATAGATGGCAAAAAATACATCGACAGGGGTCACAACCCTCCCTTACTGTATCCTAAATGGGGAAAAAAGCATATAATGCTACTTTAAGGTGGCAAATTATCTAAAAGCTGTGATTTCATGTCCAGTAATCTCATAGAGGAAAATTGCTGTGACTGTGATGCCTGCTTTTGATGGCAACTAACAAAGGGTCTGAACAGAAATCTAAAAGTATTTCAATTATCCGATTTGCAATAAGGAAGGCCCCTGCTATGTTATATTTTTATAAATATTTTATTATATCTTTATTACATCTTTGCTACAGCGTAAAGTAGTGAGTGTACAGCTTGTTTAACAGTGTAAATTTGCTGTTGCCTCAAAATAACTCAACACACAGCCATTAATGTCTAACTCTCTGGAAACAAAAGTGAGCAACAACCCTTAGTGAAAATGTTTAAATTGGGCCCAAAGTGTCAATATTTTGTGTGCCCACCATTATTTTTCAGCACTGCCTTAACCCTCTTGGGCATGGAGTTCACCAGAGCTTCACAGGTTGTCACTGGAGTCCTCTTCCAATCCTCCATGACGACATCACAGAGCTGGTGGATGTTAGAGACCTTGCGCTCCTCCACCTTCCATTTGAGAATGCCCCACAAATGCTCACTAGGGTTTAGGTCTGTAGACATGCTTGGCCAGTCCATCACCTTTACCCTCAGCTTCTTTAGCAAGGCAGTGGTCATTTTGGAGATGTGTTTGGGGTCGTTATCATGTTGGAATACTGCCCTGCGGCCCAGTCTCCTAAGGGAGGGGATCATGCTCTGCTTCAGTATGTCACAGTACATGTTGGCATTCAGGGATCCTCAATGAACTGTAGTTCCCCAGTGCCGGCAGCACTCATGCAGCCCCAGACCATGACACTCCCACCACCATGCTTGACTGTAGGCAAGCCACACTTGTCTTTGTACTCCTCATCTGGTTGCTGCCACAAACACTTAACACCATCTGAACCAAATAAGTTTATCTTGGTCTTATCAGACCACAGGGCATGGTTCCAGTAATTAATGTTCTTAGAAGGCTTGTCTTCAGCAAACTGTTTGCAGGCTTTCTTGTGCATTATCTTTGGAAGAGGTTTCCTTTTAGGACAACAGCCATGCAGAGCAATTTGATGCAGTGTGCCGCGTATGATCTGAGCACTGACAGGCTGACCCCCCACTCCTTCAACCTCTGCAGCAATGCTGGCAGCACTCATATGTCTATTTCCCAAAGACAACCTCTGAATATGACACTGAGCACGTGCACTCAACTTATTTGGTCAACCATGGTGAGGCCTGGAACCTGACCTGTTAAACCGCTGTATGGTCTTGGCCACCATGCTGCAGCTCAGATTCAGGGTCTTGGCAATCTTCTTATAGCCTAGGCCATCTTTATGTAAAGCAACAATTCTTTTTTTCAGATCCTCAGAGAGTTCTTTGCCATGAGGTGCCATGTTGAACTTCCAGTGACCAATATGAGAGAGTGAGAGCGATAACACCAAATTTAACACACCTGAGGGGTGTACTCACCTTTGTGAGATACTGTATGTTGATTTGACTAATGTCCATTTTACTTTGCAAAATGTCTGCTCTTCATCCCCCACCTACAAATTTGCCTTGTTTTACAATGTGTATGACTGATTTGAACTGCTGATGTCCTCCCATGCATCATGTGAAATATATGTGTCTGAATTAAATGATACCTGAATAGACAGCAGTAAGAAGCAGCTGATCACTCTCACACACATACAATATTTATAGACGAGGAATGAGAGGCAAACATTTTACAATGTAAAGTTAACATCAGTCAGATTTATGCAGAATGTGCATACATCTTACATGTGATTTGCCACAATACTGTCTGACACCTACACATTGCTGTAGAAAAAAATGAAAATCAAAAAGAGGGTGCACCAACCTAGCGCATTACCCAAGTAGTGCTTATTGATATAAGAAGAATAGGCATATACTCACAAACCGGTCAATCATAGAAGCATTTCAAAGTCCACAATAGACACAAAGCGACCAGGTCATCGACCCGGATGACTGGCTCACCGGGCCTGGTAACCTGTTCACTTTGTGTCCATTGTGGACTTTGAAATGCTTTTATGATTGACCGGATTGTGAGTATATTTCTATTCTGCTTATATCAATAAATACTTGGATAATGCGCAAGGTTGGTGCGCCCTCTTTTTGATTTTTCTACAGTGTCTCCATTGGGTTTCCCCTAACCCTTGGAGGGCAGCAAGGTCTGTGCATTTACCCGGAGTCTTAGAGATCCCAGGCAACATCCACTGCCGTCACATCACTTTTGAGTGCAGGAGAATTTGTTTGTTATTTGTACCTACACCTTGCTATTTCATCTGCCTGAAAATACTGAGTGGGGTGGAGTCAAGAGGCAGAATTTAGCATATGCGAGGAGTATAGAGATGGATAGGCCTGGGCAGACACTACAATACAAACCTATATAGCATTATAAAAGGAAAGTAACAGAGTGGGCAGGCAATATATGAAAACAACTTCACTATGAATATTAATGGTAGGATTTGACTTGCTAGTAGCATGGGCGATATCATATCACAGGTGTCTAGACAAGGGCACCAGAATGGTCAAAATTGGCACTGGGTAAAGGAGAAATACATTTTTGCATACACATTTGTTAAATCTCCAGTCATATTCAGTTGTTGACCCCTGTTTATTAAATCTAGGGGTAGAGAGGAATAAGAATCTATATCTTGCCTTATTCTTCACTCTCCCAGGAGCTGGCGCACTCCTATGCTCTCCTCAATGTGCGAGTCCTCAACATACCCATGTACAATGCTGGTACTGCCTGCATTGTACTTGATGGTGCAAGAGGGGCTGTGATCGGCCAAGCAGCAAGGAGGAGCAACTTCAAGGGGCTGGAAATACAGCAGGAGAAAGCAGATGTGAGGAATAAGGTAAGGTATGTTTCCTTATTCCTTAGCCAGTAGACTACACGATCAGTGGACTCTTGCTGTGCATGGTGGCAACAACTGAATAGCAGATTTTAAATGCTGACCTGAGTTCAGATTTAATATTGTTGTTGTAAGTCTCTGACAGCCTTATTTGCACATGTATGGTAAGCTTTATGTTACGAACACACAAACATGAAAAAGTTTATTTATTTTTTTAATATTAGTATTTACTAAAGCATTTACATGCATTTTAATATTATAGAAATCATTGACTTAACATGTATTTATTGTTTTTAATGCCATTATTTGCATTCAAAGAAAAATAAAAAAAATGGTGCAGGACAAGTATTGAAAAATACTTCATATATCTAATAAACATTACTTATCTTAGAAAATATTTACCAAAATAAAAATAGACGAGACAAATTACGCAATGACATTCCATTGAAGCTGGCAATTGAATCATAAGCCCTTTGAAGTGTTCACATCACAGCTGTTTAGATTTTCCATTATAATTACTTTTCTACTGCAGATATCAGGACAACTGAGGATGTACAGCAGTGTCCTTGTAGGGTAAAAGAGCTGTCCTGTTCAAGCATGTTTTATTGCAGCCTGCAGATCTCAGGCCTCTGTCTGGATTTAGCTGGTGCTTTGCTGCTTGGTATGCAAAATTGAGTCTGCCTGCACCAAGCCATGAATCTTCTGGATACTTCATTAAAACAGGAAATATTAACAGACACAATACATAAAGATTTACTTTTATTAGAAAAGAGAAACATTTAGTATACAATTTGCTCAGCAGTTAATAACAGTATAATTAAAGGCCAAGAGCAGTTCGGAGTAGAAGGTTCCATATGATCTACCTTCACTTCCTCTGTAAGGTAGGTATAAAAAAATTTAAAACCTTAACTCCAACTAATCCCCACCCTTCCTGATCACTACAGGCAAGCAGTGTTTCTGTCTCTTTGGAACTGGTATCTTGGAAATATTGTACACGCATGGGCTTGCTAGTCTTGAGTACAATGGTGTGCCCACCTCAAAGCTGGCCTTTAGGGCTCCAAACCTGCACTTGCTATAATCATTTAGTTTATACACAAGCCAAGACCTTTTGTTCATGTTACTGCATATACCTGGTAATTTTAGTCTCTGTTTATAAAATAAGAAACACATTTATATTTAAGAATTTCTTATATGTCATCTAGATGTACCTTCCAATCTATATAGTCCAGATGAATGGCATCAATATGTGTTCTAACCTAAGTCACTTAAAGTAAGTCTGTTGCTTTATTCCTTTGATAGGATAAAAAATGTAGTAATGCACATTAAGATCCAGCTATCCAGTATATTTTATTAGATACTCGCCCCATATCTAACATAACTACATGTGGGTGGTAGTAAAATTTAAGAGCAAGATGGATTCCAGTTGTTCTTTGCCATCTTTGGGTGGTCGGGACAGGCCCACAAGTATAGCAATTTAAGGCCAACTTGGTTATGTTGGCCTTCAGAATTACCGTGTGTGGTCAACTTTATTTCAAACAATGTAACTGGATATTTTTATTATTGTTATTATAACTTGGAAAAAAGTATGTGTCAGTGTCTCTAAAACATTTATATTGAATGTAAATGCTATTAAAATGTACTGCATAAGCATGTAAGAAAGATAGGCAGACTTTCTATTCCTAAATAAAATGTGAAGGTAGCTATCAAAACTAATACTTAACTGCACAAACAAATGCCTCATATTCATATTTAGTGCTCATGTCTTTTGACTTGTTTTTGGCCATATTTAAAATAAAGAAGAACCACATTGTAAATAAATAACTAAATACAACTTATTCAGGGTATTCTTAAATAGGCAAAAAGTTTCACCTACAGAAAGCAATTACATTGTTGCATTGAAATACTGATCATATCGTATGTACTGCAACTCTGATCCAACAGGTAAAAAATGTTCACACTTTTTTAACATTGGATTGTAGATATTGAGTTACAATAAGACCATCAGCCACACAGTGCTAGATGAACATGCCTTACTACAGATATACACTCACTGCAGTTGTTGCCCTAAGCAACCAATCAAAATTCTTTCAACGGCCCATAAAATGAAAATTGATACCGAACTTGTGACTACGGGCAAAAACTCAAATTTAATGCTCCTTTTCTTTTAACCAGTTGTTTCAAAAAAAGCCCTTATGTGTCTACCACAAAAAAAAAGCATAACAGAAGCGCGCAGGATTATAAATTGAGTAAGGGCATGGAAGTGAATAGCTAAATCCATATATGTTATATTAAAATCTTTTAGCACAGTGGTTGTAATATTTCAACAATACATTGTAAATTAATTGAAACAGAAAAAACAAAGGAAGGCGCCTCTGAGTGCAGCAGCAAAGTTAGGCTTTAATACAACAGATTAAAAACACTCACATATTCCAAGTGTTAATAGGGCATTGCACCGGCTCCCTCTACCTGCCTGACGAAGTAGCGCAGGATCCCTAAACATCGGACCTGCAGCTAAGGAAACGCGTCGCATTACAGTGACGTCATCGCCCTCGGACACACTCGGCAGCGCTTCCCTAGCCTCCACCTGTACTGTGCTGCAGAAGCCGGCTTCATAACAACATCATGGCGGCCGCAGGAGCGGCATGGGACAGTTCTCACATTCGATGATACTGAGGACATTGACGCACGGATACTCTTCTCATAGGGACAGTCGTTGCATGCCCTATTAACACTTGGAATATGTGAGTGTTTTTAATCTGTTGTATTAAAGCCTAACTTTGCTGCTGCACTCAGAGGCGCCTTCCTTTGTTTTTTCTGTTTCAGTTTTAGTGGACTGCTGGATCCGGGTCCACGCCATTCAGGCTGCCCTCAGTGCAGAGCTGCATATTTTACGGACTCAGCCCTACATTCTCCCCAGGTTTTTATTGTTTCCCGTCCCCCCTTCTTTCCCCCCCCCTTCCTTTTTATTATGTTTTTAATTTTAACAGCATGGTATATTAATCTGCCTTTTACGTATCATATCATTATTATTATTATCATTATCTTATCTCCCCTCCCCAAGTTGTCTCCCTCATGCAGGTTAAAATAATCCATTATATTGATTACATTTTTAATAACTAATTTATGTACCATCAGAGTTGCGCCCCAACACTTGCTTCATTGTAAATTAATTAGATGTCCTATGTTTACAAGTGATCCAGGATACAAGTAATTATAATTATTGTACTTATAATTGCAGTTATGATAGTTGGCAAGGAAACTATGATCTATTTACAGGTGGATATTAATAACTGTTATTTAATATTAGAGCTAACAGTGTGGATTTCTAAACAAGTGTGGATTTAATAAATACATCCCAGACAGGCTTGTATGTCTCAGAATATAAAGAAGCCATAAAGTCTGTGATCCTGCTTAATTGCTATCAAAGATTAGCACAGCATGTGATCCGTAAGCAATGAAAGGACCACCTGTTAAATGCTCCTACTCAAAATGGAGCTGGTTCTCAACTTCTCATAAAAAGAAGTGGACATGTGTATGATATCTTTATTAAGTATATAGCAAGTCCATATAAAATGCAGCATGAAACAGATACACATTTTATCAGCATTATTTTTAAACATGATCTTTTCGTTTTCACTTAGAATTAAGAGGGGATTTAGGTTCCTGTTTTCTTGGACTCAGGACTAGAGTTGAGCGAACCCGAACTGTAAAGATCGAGTTCGTACCGAACTTTCGGGTGTCCGTGTCCCGAACCCGAACACGAACTTTTGAGAAAACGTTCGGGTTCGGGTGCTGGGTTCTGGTATATTTTATCACACATGTTGAATAGCTGCAGGGCAGCCAATCAACAAGCGTTTCACTGGTTTTCCCTAGAAACCATCACAGTCATGCCTACTAATGGCATGGCTGTGATTGGCCAGTGCATCATGTGATCCAGCCTCTATATGAGGCTGGAGTCACAGTGCTGCATGTCACATACTCTCAGGTTAGTGTAGGGAGAGGATGCTGCCGGCGCTGTGAGGGACAGATTGTGAGGGACAGATTGCAGTGATAATAACTAGGTAGAGATTACTACTACTGCTGTGAGGGACAGGTTGTAGATCTATAACATCTCATCCTGCATTACAGAAAGATCTGATTACAGAACAATCTCTCATCCTGCATTACAGAACGATCTGATTACAGAACGATCTCTCATCCTGCATTACAGAACGATCTGATTACAGAACGATCTGTCATCCTGCATTACAGACGATCTTAAGGGACAGATTGCAGATCTAATAACATCTCCCATTTTTCTTCTTTTTGCAGCCCTCTAGCACTTTCCATGACTTTTTTACAGTCATTTTTGTGCCGAAAAGTTCGGGCCCCAATTGAATTCAATGGGGTTCGGGGTCCGTGGTAAAGTTCGGATAACGTTCGGTACCGAACCCGAACGTTTTCGGAAAGTTTGGCCGAACCCGCCGAACCCGAACGTCAAGGTGTTCGCTCAACTCTACTCAGGACACTTTTTTGGGTACAGCAGGGAAACGTCAGGACCTATGTTTTGCTGATATGTATTTCTTTGTTGGGAACATGTTACCTTTTCGTGGTCTGATTATAACATAGGAAGTGAAGCAATTCTCCCAAGTGGGGACAACATTCATAAAAATTTTAAAGCAGTTCTAGCCCTTATCTGTCTGGAAAAAGTGCCTTCATTGCTGCCCATGGTCCCAATCTCCAAAACAGGGACACAGATAGCAATACCATTTGACAGAGATACTAATCTTTCTACGCTCTATTCAAGACAAAAATGTTTTGGCTGTAGATCCACTTTCAATGAAGGTTGGATACTATACATAAAAGCATCAAAGATTTCTAAGAAGAAAGGTTCAAAATGCCAACATCTGCAGTAACGCGGCACAGTGGGCAATTATGATATACATTTATAGCCCACCGGTATAATTACCTAACAATTTACAGTATGGCTAGGGGGTGCTATAAAACATATACTTAACACTCTACAACAACCTATTAATCCACAAATCATGACAAAGCCATCATACACAAGTTTATGCATGTAACTTCCGGTAATAACAGTTTTCTAAGTTTTCATCCAAACTGTACTCTGTGAAGCACCAGCAGCCTTTGATAAGTGGGAGTTCAGGCAACTGTTAAATCGTTCCTTAACCATACTTGGCATTTTAACCAGAGTACAGCTGCCAAGTCTTGTTATTAAATGGTAGTGGCATGTTACCATCACGTTATCCAGCACAAAACTCAGGAATGGAATTTAAACAATCCTTCACTCAGGAATGTGTTACAAAATGTTTGCCCGTCATGTATGTCATAGAATAATATCCTATGAAACTGAGGGCTAGCGTCAAAGTGGTCATGGAATATGAGGTTTCTAATTTATTCAATGAATGAAGAATTATATGACAGCTATTAAGTATAAGAAGGTGTCTGCAGTTTCTCACTCCACCCAAGCTATTTTACAATGCAAGTACCTTGATTATATGAAAAGCTATATGAATGAATCTTTGGCTTACAATATTAAAGCCCATGGAGGGAAAAGCACAGCTTTGATGCCCCGTTCCCCAACAACATATACTCACCTTTCTTTCTAACCATTGTCATTTTTTACCTGATCAATTAGCAACTTTGAAATGTTCATGTATATGTATAAGCAGTGTTATGGCCCTCCAATTGGCATGCAAAATAAAAAAACACTGGACAGAACGGTAAGCTTTACAGATGTGAAATACTCTACTTGCTTCGGGACTCCAAATAAAAGTGAATAAAAAAAGCCAGTGGGAGGAGAAGGCACTGTGACCTGTTAAAGTCATCTGGTTGAGCTTTCCTCCAATCATGGCGCTCTCTCTGTAGCGTTTAGCAGAGAGAACACAGCCTGCATTTTATGAATGGTCTGTAAAAACATGGTCCACAACATTGAGTAACTTTGCAGTGTGTGTGTATGGTGCAGAGCAAATAGTGATATTCACTTAATTCTAGGTAATATGAAAATGAGATATCAAAACAATTCACATAGTTGGATTAAAAGACGTCAAAATGGACATCGACTGCAATCTGATCTCTTATGTGACCAAAAACAGACCAGAGTAGTTACAAAGTCTTTTTTAAACAAGTGTTTTTTTTAAAACATTCATTTATGTGCTTCATCAAACAGCTGTGTGTTACACAGAATTGTAGCACACACCCACCCAAGAAACAGATGCTTGAACAAGTCCATTCAAAACAATCACAAGGAGAGCACAAACCAGAAATCAGAAATACAAAGCTTTGCAGCTGTGAAAAAGAATAGCTGGAGGGTAAATGGAAAGGTGCAGACGTAAAATGAATCAAACAAACTGTTATCTGCCATAAATAATATGATGACAGTGGATGGTAAGTTAAAAGTTTGAAGAGGTTCACTATGTATCAATGTCTGTGAAGGTATGTTTAGTTTGCTAATGTGTCAAATTAAAAAGCAAATGTTTCAAGCAAACTTCTAAACTAGAATTACAACAGGTTCATCACTAAAAGGATGAAAGTCGAACTCCGTGGTTCATAGAATACAAGATGGTCTGTGAATGGAAGAGGAGGGGTTGAATAAACAGCATTAGAGTGAATTATCCAGCCTGAATGAAAGTATGAATTTTACTCTTCAGAGCAGTGATCCGGACCTGGGATAAACATCAATAGCAATGTATTTATTTTTATTTTTTTTGCACAGATGTTAAAAAGTACTCTGCTCAGAGTTCCTCATTAAAGGTAGCAATAGTGTCCCTCATGCCTCTCTCTCTACGCAGACAGATTTGAACAATGACACATAAGCATTGTCACATTGTCTACTGGCGCCATTTCTTTTCATCTGATAATTCCCTGTAGGGTCCATGCAGACAATAACAGTTTAGCAGACAATACTGTAAAAATGATCTATGAAGAATACAGCCTATAGAAAGTTAATCCTGGCTTGACCGTAATAGTACATTTTGTGTGAAGGTAGTAATCCCTGTCATTGTATAGGTCCTGCCTAACCAGCTCTTATGTGAGGTTGATCCAAGCTGCAAGAAGCTCTTCATCCTGGAATGTGTCTTTAGTATTTCCTCTTTAATACAACACGCAGCCAATATAATTAAGAGAAAAAAAAAGCGGTGCCTGAGACATTGTGAAATAAATAAGTCACTGCAATGCAGCCCTAGTGAGAATTTTTCTAAGTAAAGGTCTTTGTGGAGGTTGTCCCTCTATGGGGATTCTTTACGTGCCTACATATTTGCGAATTGAAGCACTTGATGTTTCTGTATACAGAATCAAAGTGAATTAAACATGAAAGAAGATAGAAAGCATTGCTTAGCCAAGCATTAGATGAGATGTGGGAATGAACACTGGGATTTGTCTAAAGTTTTATTGAAACACTGCAAACTATTCCTTGGTTCAAATATAAGGAAGCCAAAAGAACACAAGAAATTATGAGCATAATTAGTATAAGTAATGGTAATGTCTTATTGAAATGATTTGTAAAGAAGGACAGAAGTATTTGTAATGCTTTTTATCTACATGTGAAAGAGGCAGTGTCACATCCAATGTATTTAACACCTTAACATCTATATATCAAAACTGTATTCAGTAATAATCAATAAATGAAACAAATAATAAAAATATGGTAAAATCATATTTGCTTAAACTGCAAGCATGACTATACTTGGGATAGAGACAAGTAAGGGTTCTGTAAAATCTACCTGTTTAGATGTTTTTTCATCCTTAATGAAATTGGTAGGCATTTTACTGGGCTGTATTCTCCCCTATGGTCTACTGATATCCCCACAGAGTGTCCTGTTGGTGCATGATCTAATTCTTTGGTAAAATAATAGAATAATTAATGAGTACCTCAGTAATTGTGCATGCAGTCTTTCTAAAGTCTCCTGAAGAAGCCAATGATTGGTAAAACACATTGAAGCTGAAGTTACTGCATCTGTATTGTAGCCGCATGGATTCTTTTTGATGGTTTTATATGAATTTGCCTTTTTTAAATGTTTGTAATAATAAAATTGTAGATATTTTTATAATAATTGTGTTGGCACCTTTAAAATCTCATCTCTCTCTCTCTATACATATGTTTTGAATTTCTCTAAAGGGATCTGGCGCCTTTGAGTCTCAGACACCAGAAAATCTTATACTGTTGTAATGTACAGCACAGCTTACCAAGTGCAGTGGTCAGGAGTATGTCTGGAGTATGCACCAAGTGATTTGTGTAGTGCCCACTTACATTGGTGATTAGTGGAGACATGCTCCTTATATTGGTGGTTGATTGAGTGACCACTTACATTGGTTGTTTGTGGAAAAGTTGCCTCTTACATTGTTGTTCACTGGAAGCTCATCTAAATACATAATTGGTCAGTGGGTACTTATGAAAGAGAGGAGAGGTTTCACTACCCCTGTACTGCTGACTATGTCTCGGTTTTCATGACTGCAAGTGAAGAGGAAGTGCATCACAGCCCACATACAGGTTTAGCCAAGTAGATATTCCTGGACAACATTAGATGATCAATACATGTTTCACTTCTTGCTTGAAGCTGCTTTTAAATGTAAAAGCAGTGCGCTGAATTTTTTTTTTTTTAAATATATGTTGCTAGATTGTATATGTAGCATCCATCTGACACCCAAAGGCAGGATATCATCTCCAGAAGAAGGGACAGGCTAGTATTTCACCCAAGGGCTGAGTCCATGGCTAAAATGGGGGGATCAAGAAAGGATATTGGGCGCCAATCCCTTTTGTCATTTTAATTTTTTGCAGATTGCTTAAGGAGGTGAGGTTTAACGGCTCCATATACCGTATGAGATCACTTACAGACTCTCCAGATCCAGATCAATGTCCAGCTTCACATTGTCAGAATCTTTAAGCTGACCTGGTAACACTGTAAGCACATTCCCATATTTCTGTGCATCCTTCAAGTTAGTCACCTGGCTCTCTCCATCAAGGGGCCTCCCCTGGATCTCCTCCTTGGCACAGCTTCCTCCAGACCAGGCAGGACCACTTCAGCACATTAAGCCCCAGACCAGGCTATTGGGCCTAACAGCAGAGCCCCATCCAACAGCACTTCCCTAGGCCTCAGCACATTGCCTGCACATGGCCTGTCCCAAATATTCATATCCTCCCCAACATGCACCAGTGGCATTAACCTCCTATTGGATTGGCTGAAGAAAATATAAATATTCATTACGTGCTTACGTGGCAACCGGATGTAACATCAGGACAAGCCATTCTGACCAACTGGAGGTGGTGAGACTGCTTAAGACTGAACCTGATGTAATTTTTATGTGATGAGCTTCACTATCATATTTTAATAAAAGGATGTTCATTTGAGATATTACACTAGGCATTTCACTTTTTTTTAAATCTTATCATCATTATATGCACTATTGCCAATCATGAGAATGAATGGCAATTGGTTCCAGTGAGTGATATTCCGAAGGGAGTGGGGCCTGTTCATTCACTTTGGTGGTGGATTTATACTTTATTATCTTCATTAAGAAGAGATTAAACACTCTTTTGGCACTTAATGGACGTTTATTTGAAGGGTTTTTTTTATTTTGTTATTTTTCTTTTTTATTGTTTCACTTGCGCTACTGTGGAATATTATTTGGTGTTTAACACTGATGATTCTTCACCTTTTTGGATATAAATATTCATAACTTAGTTTTGTTTGTGAAATCTCATACTATAGCTAATGATACCAGTGACATCTACTGATGTCAGTGATAAATCACAAGCCAACTTAAGCTTAGGGAAAAACCATGTGAAAAATAATACAATTAGTCTGAGCTAACTACTCCCTCGCCAAAAAATAAATTGACACAGTAGCCCCTGCTTCGGACAAGGGGGCTACATATGTATCAACAGGGCTGCATATTGTCAAATATTTTGTTGGCACTACATTAATAAATATTTTCATTGCATTATTACCTGCTTGCCTTTAAAAGATATTTTTTTTTTGAGGGGGGGGTTGATAAAAAAATATACATTATAAAGGGACTTCCACACTTGTTCATTTTCCTACAGAAATTGCTGTGTGGCTAATTCACATTTCTGCAGATAGATACAGTTTATAAATGTAGGTCATCATGCAGTTTAGTACACCACGGAAATCTTTATTTCTTTTGCTTCTCCCTGACTTTGCATAATGAATGAATAAAATATTGTAGTGTACAAATTGCTCTAAAACCCACATTAAATCATGCAGTAACACACACCAAAAAGGTTACTGCACATGCATAAGTGTGAGTGGACCCTAAGTCTAAATGAACATATCTGTGCCAAGTGCCCTGTTGTATTTTGCATTTAAACCAACCTCTATAATTACAAGAAACCTAACCACTTATTTTCATGCACAGCCTTTTGGGCTGCTTTACTAAAGGATTCGATTATTTTCAATTTAAATCATGAGTGTTCGCTTCACTTAATGGATAGGGTGGAGCTAGCCATACAATATAGGTTTTTGTAGTCCAGCCCACAGAAAATCGAATAGATTCTTCCGTCTATTCAAAAAAAATTGACGGTCCTGGGAACCCTGCAATAGTACAGATTAGTGGAGGAGGTGCTCCCCTGAAGTGCAGGGAGGGTGTGATCACAAGAATATTAATAATCCAAAAAGAAAAAAACAAAAAAGAAATGTATACACACCCAAGGGCTACCTCCTCAAAATGTATTATGAGTCACAAAAGTATACACAGCATCACATATCTGCCAACATCACCCCCTACCCCTCACACCCCATCCCACAACCCATCCCCTACCTATCATAACCCTCCTGGGCGAGAGGACCGCCTCCATTTTTGAAGGAGGGGGTCATTTGGCCTATTGCTTGGGAGGGTTATGATAGGTAGGGGATGGGATGTCATTGGTTGGGGAATATGTGTTGCTGTGTATACTTTTTGTGACTCATAATACATTTTGAAGAGCTAGCCCTTGGGTGTGTATACATTTCTTTTTTGTTTTTTTCTTTTTGGATCATAGATTCCTCCATCTACCTAAACAGCATGGACAGATGAATCTCCCCTGCCGGCATCCAGAGCTCTCTGTATATAATGACAATGGATGTATCTGATAGCATATCGTCAGTGTTCAGCTGACAATTTTCAACCTGGTTGCTTCAATTTTTCCATTGAATTTTGTCGAACTAGGTGGTGCTACATCGGCCAAACTTTGAGTCATGCATGGCCAAACTGAGAGAACAGTTTCAAAGTGAAGCACCAGTCTGGAGAATGTTTCATTTCTAATCTGACATATAGCATATGGCCATGTGGAAGTCTATTTCAAAGACATCTTAACCCACATTTTATTATCTCCTAAAATAAATCCATCAGTATTACTATTGCACTCCTAAACCATCAGTAAAAGCAATATTAACTAAGTGCTATGAGGCAAGTTTTATATTTTTTTCCCCAAGTCCTTAAAAAAATTCATCTATTACCTGAATATAGATATAAAGAAATGCCTTTGAAGACAGGAATCCTGTTGTAAATGTGTGCAGAAATAGCTCTCCTTGTCAGGAGGTCAGCACACATCATCTTACACTGCTTGTTTAATTCATACTTACACAACAATCCTTTGTGCTAATGCTGCTGCAAGTTCAGTTTTCTCACTTCAATGCACCTGACAGTTAATAGCAAAACTGAGAGTTGTAACAGCAAAGCTGGCAAATCTCTCAGAATTTCTGCTACGCTGCTTACAATTTTTAAAGCACGGTACAATCTACCTTAGGTAACTGCTGCCACTAGTAATCAATAACAAAATAAATAAATAAAAAAAAAAAAGGGAAATATAACCTTTATATCGAGTTTATATTTAGATTTTATTTTATTGTAGCTTACTGAGAGCCTTAAACTCCTTAGTAACAATGCACAAAACTGAAGTGACCTCCTGCATTGGAATGGAATGTAAACAATATTGCAAAGCATTGACTGATAGGATATGTCACCACTGATGAGCAAGAGAGGAGTGGCATGGAGAAAACCCAGCGATCATTGCTGATTGTTGTGGGATTTTTTTCATCACTCTAAGACCTCCAGTATACATAAGCATAATGTTTATCATCACCAAAAGCGCAAAAGCTTTTTTTTTTTAATGCTAAGCCATGCTATTACAATGTGTACTATTTGTCAGGGGATCACTGCAAAAATTAAAACCTTATAATTTTTGTAAGAAAAAGGAGAACTATTTAGGGAAACTATATTCAGTTTTGTAAAATCCGATGGCTGTGATCTATGCACGCAACTTGGCACATTTATTTTCTTCTGCCCTGTTTCTATGGTTGCATGGTGTTAATTTGCGGTGGCAGCAGATGGTAGAGCTGGACTTTGCACCGTGACCACTTTCATTCTCTTTACTGTGTTTGTTTCCTTTTAAAAGTGGGACATAGGACAGTGTCTTTCTTTGTTTTATGAGAACCAATCAGGCGACTCATTGTCACTGGTTTAAAAATCTACTTGTTAGGGCTTCCATATGTCTTAGTTTAGCTGAAACAGACCAAGCCTCTGGCATTCAAAATCACTCCGCTACTGATTATCCCCATCCAAGAATACGTTCTTTGGATAGAGATTACTACATGATATTCATTATGCATGCCATAAAAGTATACTTGTATTTAGATTTTATTTTTTTAAAACTGACTTATTGAGGAATGCATAATATGCCATA
>BLSH010243747.1:320333-392588 GCA_018402905.1 Glandirana rugosa
ATTTCGTAAATCTCCGTATACGTGCATTAAAGAATGATAACCGATCTTATAAGTCGATATGATCGGTGATCGTATTCATTTTCGAACTAATTCACGTAAACACGAACAAATATACGTAATTCGCATTTTTCGTTTTTATGCGAAGGGGTCCTTGTGTTTAAACTCAGTAAAAAAATTATGGGGACTCATGACGTAAGTTTGTACAAGAAATTGTGGAAGTACACGTACCGGTACCATCAGTTGTACGTCAACACAAGTCTCCACATGTTTTTTTATGCGGTCTACGGGGACTTTCGTTTTTTGTATTTTTATTTCTCTACCAGCATGCTGGAAATTAGTTGGTTATAGACATTATTTTTAATTCCAAAGAGAGCAGCGCCACAACCACCTTAATACTACCATATTAAGAAAAAAATCCTGCTTTCAGGGGCATCTGGCGTATTTTTTTGTACACCTCTGAACACAACTGCATGTTGACTACCATGGCCATGCACATGAAGGTGTTAAAGAACATGTTTGAATGCAGTACTCAGGGGTATTAAAAAAATGACTCAAATTTGTGTTCCTGGGGAAGCGTATTTTTGCTTTTTACGCTTAATGCATATAAACAAGCACAAATGCACTTAATCAAGCTTTTACTTATGCTAGTGGCTAGTATAGCTGAATATTCTAGCCAATAGTAAGAAATTACGTGCATATGCCTCTAAATGCTTTAATCATATAAACGCCCCAAAGCATTTTTTTTTTGCTCCTGGCAGAAAAATCCAGTGTTTAGAGGTATTTTTTAAATATGCCCATGCACAGGAGGCCTTATACATGCAGGGGTTCTTCGATCAACCGATTAAAGTTAAAATCGGGTGAGCTAGACAGGTACACCACAGCAACACCCGGATTAAATACCTAGTACTGAGCATTTTTTCCATTTTGATTGGAGTGTGTTTTTAAAATGGTACTTCTAAAAATATAATCCTCCTGTGCTATTTACAGATAGAACTGTACATCTAGCTCTTGTCAGGTTCTAAGAAACATCAATTATATTGCATGTACCAATCATCCACATTTCTGTAAATAATACAGCAATAGAGAGCTTCCATGCCTGGCTCATAGGCAGCCCACTCAGTACATGACCCTCCATTCATCCTCTAATGAAAATGGAACAGTAAATAGTGGATGCAGCTGCTATTAAAAGCACTGCCACCAAGCTTATACCGATGGAGTGAAAAAGAATGCCTGAAATGAGTCATTAGGTATGGCTTATAAACAGTGTGGAGTGGTTTATACCTTGGAAATATGTTACCATGTTCATGTGATTACAAATGTCCTTATTCACATTTTTGAAAAATCCTTTAGAGAATAGCATGAATTCTGGGTTAGTGGTCACCAATGTGCTCAGGTTGATAAGCAATAGGGATTGTACAAGCTGGACCCTTTTGTTCTACTAGTCATTTCAAAAGTGTTCATAAAGCCATGAGATTTTGTAACCATGGACAATGAGCATAAATGTACAGTGGGGAAGAGGGGTTGCTTTAAGACCCCTTTCACACTGGGGCAGTTTTCAGGCGTTTTAGCACCTGTAAAATGACAGAAAACTGCCTCCCCTGCAGCCCCAGCGTGAAAGTTTGAGTACTTTCACACTGGGGTGGTGCACTTGTGGGACGTTAGAAAAAGTCTTGCAAGCAGCATCTTCGGGGCAGTTTGGGAGCCCTGTATACACCACTCATAAACCGCCCAGCCCCTTCAAATGAATGGGCAGCGCTTTCGAAGTGCCGGAAAGACTGCACTTTTAAGCTCTTTTTAACCCCTTCTTGGCTGCTGCTGCCCGAAAAGCGACACCAAAGAGGCATATAACAGCGGTAAAGAGCGCTAAAATGAGCGGCACATTACCACTGACGCCAACACCGCCCCGGTGTGAAAGCAGCCTAAGGGTATATCAGGTCAAAATTAAACAGCAACATATAAAGTATGCACATTTCCCTGTGGTTTTTCCCATTAAAGACCCTGCAAGCACAGAAAATACCTGTTGATCTGCCAAAAATGCCCTCAGCCCCTATTTTCTCTTGTGAAATTACATCACGTGCTATTTTAATAAAATAAATTGGTGTCAGTTATTCCCAATTGTCTGATGTTAAACTACTGAATCCCTTCCATTTTTCTAATCTCCAGAAATCTAAAGGGGGGGGTGCATTTACTAAAAATTGTGCACACAGAATCTGGTGCAGCTGTGCACTGCAATCAATCAGCTTCTAGGTTTTAGAGTCGGTTCACATTGCTGCGATTCGGGAACCCTGCAAATCCACTGCGGCGGCAGTTCATACTGCTAAATACGAACTGCGGGGAGTGTCAATAAAAAGCTAATGACACCCCCAAATCAGTTTGCATATCGCACTGCAAACTGCAAACTCGCACAGGAATTAGATCGCATTTGTCAGAACACCCATGTGATCTGATTCTGCTGCGGACCAAAAAAAAGGGTCCAAATGCAATGCGATTTCAGCCATACAGATAGTATATCTGTATGGCTGAAATCGCATCTCATAGAGATCGCATGTGACTCGCACTGCAGTGCGGTGCGAATCACATCCGGTCTCGCAGCATGCAGCATTGTGAACCGGTCCTTATTACCAGGGCTTAATTGAAGAACCTGAAGTTAGAGGCTGAAGTTAGAGGCTGACGTTAGAAGCTGAAGTTAGAACCTCTGCTTCACAAAATGTATGTATTAAAGACTTTCAGTTGATTAAAGGGTAACTCCACTTTCGTAGGGAACAAAAACAAACAAATAAAGAAAAAATAATATAGCGTATACAATTGCAACACAAGCCATATTGTAATTGAATGTTATTAAAATTGACCTTTCCTTTTCAATCTGCAGCTCTGTCATTTTCTCGCAGAAGTCTGCCTAAGATACAAGTCAGATTTCAGGCATCCTACAACAAAAATGTCATATTCCAATAGGAAATCACGTCTAAAGGGATGCAGGCCCAGCAGATTTCCTCATTAGTGCTCTGCAGGTGCACAGCTGATTGATAATCATGAAACCACTCCCATTAGATTCACTAAGCACAGGGGCACAGAGAAACAAACAGTGATTTCTTCAGAATAATAAAAGGCAGGAATCTGCAACAAAGTTTGGTATAATCCTTCCAATGTACATAGATCACTCAGAGGGGAATGTTTTTTTTTTCTCAACAAAAGTAGAGTTACGCTTTAACTGAAGAAGTTAAGAACATAATCTGTGTTCATCTTAGTAAATATGGTGAAGCTGCCCTCAAATCAATATTTCAACCACATAAACAGATGGATTTTTTATATTTCTTTGCACATGTTTTTGAATTTAAAGTGAACATAGCTTCAGTTTATTTACTAAGATCATTAAGTGTTCTTCACTCCCTTAATAAATTAACACCATAATGATAACATGTTACCCACTGAAAAAAAAATGACTAAATCATCATTCTGTCATTTCTGGTTACATAACACAAAGGTTTTACCAAACATATAGAATATCCTATTGCACTTTATTACCATGCCAGTTTCCGGCACATGCACTAGCAAAACAGGTTTTAGTGGGTTGCACAGTCAGCTATCAGGGAAAGGAAGCAGTTTGTTATTTCCCAATGTGTTTTTGCCCTGTTTGGCTAGGCATTTGTATGCCTTTATTTCATCATGTTGTTAGAAAAAATATGAGGGTGTTTTGCTAATCTCAGTCCTGTGTATCCAGTGAAACACTGAAACGTGAGAAATGTGAGAAATCCAATTCCACACTAGTGGCTGGACATGAGCCAACATCCACAGCACATTGGATGGGAGTATCTCGTGCTCAGGTATGACGAAGGTGCCTGCCAGCTGATGGATATTATTACAGCATCTTTCACTGTACCTTTAAATTATCTCTACCATGGAAGGCTGTTCAATGACCTCCTGAGACAAGGCTTTCCAGCTCACCCCTCTATGGCCTCATCCTTACTATTAAGTCAACACTTCTGTCATTTACAACCAATCAATTACCAGTTAACTATTCTGATAAGGAATCCCCCTGAGATTCACTACTACACTAAACCATGAGAAAATACAAATCAACATGGAAAAAAAAAAAGAAAAAGTTCATTTTTACCACTGATGCGAGCGCAGAATATTTGGCAGTGTCAGGTCAGGTTTTAACATTTGAACTGTTCACCCTGAAAACATTAACATTTCCATGTTTCCTGTTTAATCTTTTGCTCTGTGTTAGTGACGTAGGTCATGAAAAGATGGTAAAATGCTAGAAAAATATTTAATCTCTGATTATTGATATGTTCCAAAAAAAAATAATGGTTGTAAAGTCTTTTTACCTTAAAGTGGTAGTAAACTCTGTTACACCACTTATACTACAAGTAAGCCTATAATAAGACTTCCCTGTAGGTTTAGGAGACTATCTCCTAAACTTGCAGTGCGCCAGTGATGTCATCAGCTGCATGCACTCCGAAAGTCCGGCTTACAGTACCAGACCTTCAGAGCCTGTGCATTAGCAGGAGTGACGTCATCGCGCCGTGGGCCACTCATGTAGCCAGAGGCCGCAAACCTGGAAGGAAGACCAGGGGAAGATGTCAGCCCTCTCAGCGGTGACATTGCGATGCTGGAGGGCTTCGTTCTAAGGTAAGTTTCTCATAATGTGCTAGTGTGCAATGTATACTAGTGCATTATGACATTGCCTTGCAGGGATTTTTTTCCTTTTTTAACCACCTGTGGTTTACTACCACTTTAATGCATACTAAGGCCTCATTTACATTGCTGCTGGTAAGCGGACGTTTCGAGGCATTTGGGTGATTTTTCAGCTGCCGCTGAACTCTCCTCTATGTTATCTTATCAGTACATTTACACAGGGCCGTTTAAGTCATTTCCAGACTGTTGAGTTTAGAGGCTTTTTTTGGAGCGCAAAAAAATGGGTTCAGACACCAGTTCAGAAATGCCAAACAGCTTGTAAACGCGCCTAAACATGGTAACTCGCGTCCAGGAGCGTTTCGTTTAAAGGCGTTTCAATTTTATAACAACATTTTTTTTTCAAAAACACTCCTAGACATGAACGCGGAAAAATGCCCCTAGACGCGGCATGCAAAACGCGGCAAAGTGGACAGTTTAGACAGTGGTTTCTAGCTGTTAGGATAAAACATTCAGGGGAGATTGAAACAGCGTCCCATGTAAATGGAGCCTAAGCATTTAGGTAAAATGACCTACTACCGGTAAGCTCAAATTTTCTCAATCCCTAAACACTTACCTACCTACGAGCAGCGCTGTGTGTGTGTGTATGGTACTCATCCAAAGAAGGATGAGAGAACAGTTCCAGGGGACTCCAGAAAAGGTGGTAAGTGATAATTGTCAATTTTTCTATACTGTTTTTCTGTGTTTCAGATAAACTTAAACCCCTTCCTGTCCACAATCTCTAACATTATTCAGCATATTGCCCCATGCTAACTATACATTGACAAACATCCCTATGCAGAACTACCAGCTGGCTGCTTGTACTGTAACAATGCTCCTCAGCAGTGTTTGTCAACCTTTTTTCAGTCAAGGCATTCTTTAACCACTTGCCAACCGTATAACTTAAATAGCAAGTTGGCACTGCTGCGCCAGATCACATATGTGGTACATGATCCAACACTTTCAGACTCGATGTCCACTGGCACCCACCGATCATCCAGCACAGAGGCAGAACAGCACTCTGCCTATGTAAACAAGCAGATCACCATTCTGTCAGTAGGGAAGGCATGGATCCTGTGTTCCTGCAAAGAAGGGGCATGGATCCATGCCTTCCCTTAGTAAAAGCAGCACATACACTGTAAAAAAACACTGGCTAGGAACACAGTTAACCCTTTGATCGACCCTGATGTTAGCCCCTTCCCAGCCAGTGTCATTAGTACAATGACAGTGCATATTTTTTAGCATTGATCACTGCAGTGTTGCCAACCGCCAGTAAATTTACTGACAGTTTGTAAAATCAGTGATTTTTACAACTGTCTATAAATATCAGGGTCTGATAATTTGTCATGCTGTGCTGACTTTTTGAGTGTAAACCGGGCAAACTACTTCATATGGGTATTGTCAGTGTTTCCATGTTGTGTTTAAATATCAATTGTCTTAGTTTTTAATAGGAGTTCAGTTATTTTTCAGGTTGCCAGTAAAAAATGTGCTCCGCCAGTAAATTTTCCATGTTTTGTCAGTAAAAAACACTGCGGGAGGTTGGCAACACTGGATCACTGTATTAGTGGCAGTGGTCCCCAAAAAGCGTCAAAAGTATCAATCAGAATCAGAATGTCCATCGCAATATCGCAGTCCCGATTTAAGTCTCAATGAACGCTGCCATTACTACTAAAAAAGAAATATCTCATAATTTGTAGATGCTATAACTTTTGCGCAACTCATTCAATATAGGCTTATTGGGATTTTTTTTTACCAAAAATATGTTGCAGAATACATATTGGCTTAAATTGATGAAGAAAATTATTTTTTTAAATTTTTTTTTATTGGATATGTTTTATAGCAGAAAGTTAAAAATATAGTTGCATATAGAATGCATTCCATTCTAAAATGTAAAAAAGACTAAACTAATAATGTTACATAACGCAGCAACAGCTACACATGTAGGACACCCAACATTAGAGGTGATTTATTCTTCCAAAGCAAATACACCATTGCGCACTAGTGCTGACAAGTATTCCAGTGTTTCTCTTCTCTCAGTTTCTCTCCCTCATTTAGCTAATGTGACTCCCGTGCTGATGGAGAGGGACAGGGGAGGGGCAAAGAAGAATGCTGTGCAGGTCCCTGTCATCGTCCTTATTACCAAAGACGTCATCAGATTTTAAGATGCCAGTGGTCCACACTGTACCCCAGATTGTAATGTGCACAATAAAATCTGTGGCTTTGTGTAACAAAAAAAAGCCAGGCTTGAGACATCTGTCAGTTTGCTGACAATTTTTGGGCAATTTGGGGAAATTTTTGCCAAAGCAACCCTGATGAACCCAGAAGGCATCCTGGTTGAAAAAGGAAGATCAGGAAAAAAATTATTTTGATTCATGTGATCACTACGATAGCCAATGAAGGCTGTTTTTACAAACAAGCCGGAGTTGCCCAGCTGACTTTTCTGTGAAGTTATCTGTAGGGTAAAAAAAAAGTAATCGAAAAAATATAAACTTTTGAACGTAAATTGGATTTTTTTTCACATGTTGTCCATTCATCAGCGATTAATACAAAATTTGAGTGGGGTGTTTATTAAAACACTTTTATTACCATGTTATGTTACTGTGATTCTTGCTTTTACTATTTGTTCAATGATAGAAAATTATAGAAAATGCGAAATCCCCCCGAGTTGTTATCACGACAGTACTCCCTTATCTTGGTCTTTTCTCTTTATGAAAATCTCAATAAATTCTATTTGAAAAAAACGAAAAAAAAACACTTTTATGTTTTTAAATAATATATGTAAAAACTATTTAGGTAGGCATACCTGGCCTGGCCATTCAGGCATCAATGACTCCTTGTCACAGAAGGATTAAGTCTCAGTTTCTTTTTTTATTGCATACAACTCGGGTGGCTGTGAATTAAATTTCTTACTTGAACTCCTTACCAACCGGATAAATTGTGCACACATTTCCCAGCATGATGACAATTTTGACAGCCAGTGGTGTTGATTTCTGCAGATCTCTGTCTGGATTGCTCTTATAAACTCAACTGAAATGGGTAATTAGCTGAAATATCTACTTGTAACCAGCTCACCACATCAGTGAAGGTGTGGCAGGAATAAAAGGAAAAATCTTAAGGGCTGCTTTTGGCTTTATGCCTAGAGAGGATGGAGCAAATCAAGGATCTGACAAGCCAAGTAAAGGAATATTTTAATATGCAACCTCACAAAATGTGAAGATTTTGATTCTGTAATTTCTTGGCAATATTATATTTCGTTTATGGAATAACTTATTGATTGTATGGTATACGCACTTTATGGGCAGTGGTGACAATATGTCATTATGAAACTATGTTAAGAAAAAAAATGTTTTTTGGGACCCATTTTTAACGACCTGTCAAAAAAAAATGAATGTGGAAACTTTCAAACATTTAGCTTGGCACACAATGCTTCACTTTGCAGACACAAAATGAAAGACTAAATGACTGCTATATACGTAACCTAGCTAAGAAAAAAATTACATGAAAATCAATCCATTTTAAAAGTGTATGCATGACACGTCATTTTTGGTCAGCATTTTAATTTTTGATGTCATTTTGTTTTAATACTATGCCACGGTTTTCTGTAATAGGCAATAATGAGAGAAATAGGTTCTCCTACAATGAACACCTGGATGGACTTCACCGCTAAGGGAGATGAAAGAGTGTGTGAAAAGAGAAGAGAAAAGGTAAAAAATGGTTGGCGGTGTTGCCAGTAAAAGCCAATCAAGTGTGATTTACATTCTCTAAGATATGCCTTCAGAGTAGTGAATGATTAGTTTAGTAAAACTATAAATAGTCTGAATACCAATTAATGTGAAAGGGAAATTTTTGCTTATACGTGGACATGGTTGGATAATTAAACTAAATGCACCTTAACTTTGTTTACAGAACTAAGAGGGCATTCACTTCCCAAAGTTACATTTCTCTAATATGAGTAGTTTAACTGGGAATTACCTCCTACTTTTTTTCCTTCAAACCCAATTTTTTAAAAAAATAAGTAACTGCTCAAGTCAGAAATAGAGCCTCAGAATGAATTCTTGGAGTTTTGTTTCAATTGTTTTTGTTAGTTTTACAAAATAAAGTAATACAATTTAGTAGTAGTAGTAGTTTAAAGTCAACGGCTCAACTATCAACCCATCCCCCCATGCCAAGGTCCTAGGTGTAATCCTGGACTCCGAATTAACCTTTTGGCCCCACATCCAATCGCTATCCAAAATTTGCTGCCTCTAATCCACTCCCTGGTCATCTCTCGTCTCGACCACTGCAACACCCTCCTCACTGGCTTAACTCTAAATAGCCTATCCCCACTTAAGTCCATTATGAACACTGCTCCCAGGCTCATCCACCTTAAAAACCGCTCGGTATCTGCTACACCCCTATGTCAATCCCTCCATTGGCTGCCACTCAACCAACGTAATTTCAAGATACTAACAATAACTTATAAAGCAATTCACAACCTGGCCCCCAGCTACATCACTAACCTGGTCTCCAAATACCAACCAAATGGAGCTCTTCGCTCCTTCCAAGACCTCCTGCTCTCTAGCTCCCTTGTAACCTCATCCAATACTCGCCTCCAGGACTTCTCCAGAGCCTCTCCCATCCTCTGGAATGCTCTACCCCAATCTCTCTGACTTTCTCCTACTTTATCCACCTTCAGACTATCCCTGAAAACTCATCTCTTCAGAGAAGCCTATCTGGCTCCCACCTAACAACTGTACATTTATCTTCTCTATTAGCACATTCCACTCAGTCATTACCTCTTGTATCTCTTGACCTTCCCTTTTAGATTGTAAGCTCTAATGTGCAGGGCCCTCTGATTCCTACTGTATTTAAGGGTATTGTATTTGTACTGTCTACCCTCAAGTTGTAAAGCGCTGCGTAAACTGTTGGCGCTATATAAATCCTGCATAATAATAATAGTAGACATTTTTATATGGTTGAGGCTATCAAGAAAGGTAAAGACATACCGTAGTTTCAAAATTGAGGGATAATGGTATAGCCCTATATCTGAAGATTTTTTGGAGTTCTAAGATTTTCTTTTTCAATCCGGGGTGGCCCAAATTAATAGTGCCCTAACAAAAAGTTAACAACAAATTTATAGTTTCAGATTAGGAAAGTTTGGACAATTTTGGTTTAGATGATGACACCATGTTTGCCAAACCTATACCTTAACTGAAAGGCATTTAAAAAAAATAAAAATAACCTTCAGACCTTCATGCTAATATGGCCCCCAAATCTTTCAAATAAAAATTTAAAATGTAAGGCACACACACATTCTGATTTGCAGTCTGAATCTATACACTTTTTGAGTTGCAAAGCGTTTTGTCAACTGATGAATAAAATGTTTGTATTCAGTCAAGTTTTATTTACAGGAGCATATAGAGCATGAGAGCATATAGAAAATGGACACTAGATACTGTATGTTCTGTACCTGCAGTAAATGATAACATATGCCTTGTTTCTAAAAAAAAATGCCTCCAAGCATGCTGGTTGGTTTGTTATTGTGTAATCTGATGCCCTTTGTGTTAGAAGTCCATTGTTAAAAACTAGCAGTGCGTTAAATACGTGTGCTAGGTTAAGCTTTGTTTCCTCAGCCTGCTGCACACCCCTATAACAAACTATGAGCTGAAAGACGTAGAGTTTGCACATGTAATGTATTAAGGCTGGCAAACATTTACGCTAACAATATGTAAAATATATCTAAAATGGTGTAGCCAGGCATAAGCAATCCTAACATGGGTGGACATCTAAGAGATTTTGTGAACAAATGAGAGATTAGTCCGCTCGGATAATGATTACAGAGCATTAAACTACACAATTATTCTTCTTCAGATGCAGCTTGCGATTTTTGATATCCAATCAATAATGTTCACTTTTTTTTATTTTTGGAAATGAGAATGAGCCATAACTGGTCAAATCTAGATGCTAAATATTGTTAGCTTCTTAACCCATGTCCCGTGCAGATGAGGACAGTGATTAGTCTTTGAAAAATAATAATTATGCTAAAAAAATCTATTTTCAAGTTGAATTGACTGTATATTTTCACCATAACTTATTCTGACAAAAGTGTTCAAAGTCTATCTGGGGTACTCCACGTACAACCCAAGTTGTTCTCTACACTTTCAAAATGGCATGCATCAGATAATGGCCAAATATGTGTATGCGTATTTTTAGTGTTTCCTAAAGGAAAGATTACTTTAAGCCAGCCATACATGGGTCGAATTGCAAAAGAATTTTCTTTTGAAAATTGTAACTAATAATTTTCGTTCCAATGTTGCACCATTAATGGGCCGCAGCAACGTCCGATTTTAATGCGGCCATCAAATTTGAGTGATCGGGCACTATAATCAAAAAAGAAATGCGCATGAGCTGTAACTTGGAAAGAAAAGAAGATTCCCAGCCTCGAAAGATCTTTACTGTAGCAACATGAAGTTTAAATTGAAGGCTTGAATGTTTGAATTTCAAAATCAATGGTCATCATCGGATAAAACACTTCTAAATTTCTAAATAAAATTTTGCTCGGAATTCGACCCATGTATGGCCTGCATAAGTGAATGACCACACAACCATAGCATCCTAAGTCCCCAGGCTTCCTTTACTTATCTCTTTTCCAGATAAGATTATCATTTGATTGACACGCTTATATGATGGAAGATAACCCTACACTTCATTTGCAAAGGAAAAACAACTTAGTGTTTTCTGTAAACATTGATATATATAGCAAGCTACCTGTATTGTTACCAATATCTTTGAAGCATTCCTCTCAGAAGATAATCCCATACCGGTGGGGTCTAGTTATAAGATTGATTGAGATGAAAGAATAGGGTCATGGCCCACAGCAACCAATTGTTAACATATTGTATTCATACAGTGCCAACAGATTCTGCAGTGCCTAAAAGGAACATAGACATTAGCCCCTGCCCTGAAGAAGCTTGCAATCAAATTTATATTTAACAGTCAGGGCAAACATTGGAAACCCAAGAAATATGAAGGAGAAAATATAGTGCAAACTTCATGCACATAGTATACTGGTGGGCATAGAATCCATGACCCTAGTGCTGCAAGACATGAATGCTACTCAACCACTGATTTTATCCACTAGGGAAAATGAAACTTGAGATCTTACTGTTGAGATTAGAAAACAGCTAGATTTTCTTTCAACTAATCTGATATAATGGGATGACTAAGCCAGTAGTTTTGTTTTTTTTCAAATAAAACATATTGCTGTTTTGTAATTCCACACTGCTGCTAATGTATTTACCCATCCACTTAAAACTCCAATAACAGAAAACAATGGCTAGATTGGCAAACATGGGTTTTTCCCATCAGTTGAAGCACTAAATCAACCCAGACAGCCTCATTTTCATTCATATACCCTTGTATTGTTTGGTCAACATAATTACTGTAGGAGTAGATGCCTGGTGATTATGGCTGTCTATGATATCATTGCAAAACAGCAACAACTAACTGTCACCTGGTACTTCAAACTTTCTGCTTAACAAGCTTCTGGGTTACAGACATCATTCCCGAATGTAGAGAAATCTTGTAAAACACATTTACAAGTAGTATTGCAAACTGTTATATTTCACACATACAAGCTAAGCAAACATATTACTGATTGCTGTGTTTTTCTACAAGTACAGTGAGTGCACTAATTGTGCAGTTACCATTATTCATGAACACTTGAGTGACCTGACAAAAGACTTGGTTTGCCCTATTCATATGTAAGCTCCACCCTTTCATTGTGAAGGCGGTTTAGTGACAGCATTGTAATAAGCTCCCATGTTATAGCTTGTGCTTGCTATGGAATTACTTATGACAATGGAATCTGGGTCACATTAAACTGGGAGACTCAGTAAAAAGTGCCCTAGGTTATATGAAAATCTTAACTTATATCCAAACAGCATTTCAGTCTGCCAGATGATCACAAATACTAAGGACACCATCCACAAACGATGATCATAAATTATCACTGTACTAGAATCTTTCTTACGGATAATATTGTGGCAGGCGTAACAGCTATACATTTTAAAGCTAAACTCAAGCAGCTGCATATTTGAAACACATATATGTGAAATCCTTCAACTGCTAATTGATTTGTAAGAGCCTGTGTACATGGTCTTTTGTTTGTGTCAGACAGATCTTGCATTCCCATACAAGTCTTTTTGTTTTTTTGTTTTTTAGCTCTGCACTGTACACGAAAGAAACCAGACCATAAGCTTTAATAAGACCTCCTGCTCTCCAGCTCCCTCATCACCTCCTCCCATATTGGCCTCCAGGACTTCTCCCGAGCTTCTCCCATCCTCTGGAATTCCCTACCTCAATCTGAGAGACTGTCCCCAAATCTATCCACTTTCAGACGATCCCTGTAAACTTTTCTCTTCAGAGATGCCTATCCTGCCTCCACCTAACAACTACACTTTTATATTCTTCATCAGCTCATCCCCCACAGTTATTACGCTTTCGTATCACTTGACCCTCCCTCATAGATTGTAAGCTCTAATGAGCAGGGCTAATGTATTGTAATTGTACTGTCTGTGCTAATGTTATAATGCGCTGCGCAAACTGTCGGCACTATATAATAATAATAATATTATATGAAATAAATAGACAAATGGAGGTAAGGGGGAGCATACGTTGCAGCCACAGTAGACATGTGGTACCATCAGTCTTCTTCACCAAAATTATTAATAGTTAATAAAGATGCCCTACAAGATCTCTGAGACTTGGAGTCATGAGTTTTGGTAGGGATACAGTAGGTGAAAGAAGCAGAGGAAATAGAAAAGCAAAGGAAACAAAATGGAGAAACAGAAAGGGGGTTCAGGGTGGGGAGAGAACAGGTCAGGGAGGAAAGGCCAAGCTGTGGGGGGATTGGAAGGGGCCAAAGCCCCGCAGATTCTATACAACTGGGTGGCAATGTGCCACTGTACTTCACAGGCCATATCCTATGTTAGTAATCGAGAATGCATTCCCATACAAGTTTATCAGAATGCAAAATCAACTTGAAGAAGGCCAAATGCAGGTCAGAAAAAGTCAGCTGCAGGTTAAATGCACCTGACAATGAATTCTGAAGTATCTCACAAGCATCCCAAATTCATCTCAAATTTATACCATCAATATAAGCCCAAAACTTGTTGATGTAGGCTTTAATTCTGTTCAGGCAGTGTTGTGAATCAGTCAACCCTGCCAACACCACAATCGCATAAAAGACCACACATTTCTCTATGGCAATTAAGCAATAAAGTCTGATCTAGGGTTCAGCCTGCTGATTGGTAAGGATAAGGCAGCAACCCACACTGGTATACTTTTCCAATCTATAAGTATGTCCAGAGTTCTAATTGAGGGGTCCCCCTCCCTCTTGTAGTCTGAGTGCTGCTGTGCAAAGGATTATAAGACGCTTGAGCTATCAGTATAAAATGGATTGTTACTCAATAAATGTTTGCATGTTAAATAGTCAACTGGAACATCTCTTAAGCCTAGTACACACTAGTATTTTTTTCTTCGTTCAACCCAGCAGGGCTCAGGAGGAGCCACTGTACTAACCATGCGTTGTGCGTACAGCGATCTTCCCTGCTGTGCTATGGTGTTCTGACAGCGTTTGGCAGACCTTTTTCGGTCACGCCCGATTGACAGAAGCCGGCCGGCTTAAGCCTAGTACACACGGACCGAATGTTGGACAACATCGGCAAGTTAGAAAAAAAAACGTCCGACATGCGGACCGTGTGTATGGCGGCCAGTCCAACAGAAGCCAGACTTTTGGACCGGCCAATGACTGAGAGCACTGAGTGTTCTGGCTGGGGGGCCACGGAGTTCGCTGTACTAATATTGCATTGCTAGTACAGTGACTCTGACCAGAGCTGTCAGGTTTTTTTCATTCAGTCTGCTGGGTTGAATGAAAAAAAGCTCATGGTGCGTACTAGGCTTTAAGGCTTAAACCATGCGCAGTCAGGCTTTGCTGATAATCACCGTTTTATATGCTGATGCTACCTAGTGTAAGCTTTAAATTGGTACTCCCTGTCATGTAGGATGGAAAATCGAAGATAATTAACCGACAGATACAAAAAAAGTTGACAACTGTTTGCTGAACCTAAAGTACAGTATATAAGTAGTAAAATATAAGAGTGTCTTAAACACTTAAGACTAAACTGAGCAGAATATAGCTGATATTTTTAGCCTAAAGTAATATGTGCAGACAATCATTGATATTAATAACTAACCATTTGACGGATGGCTCACTTGACTGCTTGTTATAGTAGATATGTTACATTTTCAATGTTGTGATCTCAAATTGAATATGCTGTTTTCTGGAACACGCTTGTTCTTTTTCCCACAGTTTTAAGACCTCAAACATGTGTCTCTCAAACTCTAAATGTCATTGCTAATAATATTGAGAATCCCAGAAACGGATTGTGTGTTCCACTCACAAGTTGCATGCCTAGGTTACATTTATTACATAAGGGTTACAAAGGAGCATTCACTGTCTGTCCAGGGCATGCATTAGCAAAACAATCTATTGTTTCCAGAACAGCGAGGAGTAGTTTGCTGCAGGGAAAGAACAACACTCCATATCTCCACTCCGCATTGCTCCGCTGGTCAGTGCACCTATACTATAGCCAATGTCTATGGTGTTCCCAAGTACTTTGGAAAGAAAATTTTGGGGCATATAAGCTATCCAATAAAATGACAAGTACAGCGATGATGCTATTTAACTTACGAGCATTGATGAATGCATTAACCCACAAATCCGGCATCTAGAATATTTTGGTTTGCTTCTACAGACAGTCATACAATACATAAAGCATGGCTGCCTGATATGCTGAATTTAGTGACTTTTTCAGCCAGATTTGCATATGAATCAAAAATCTGATGATTTTTCTGATTCAGTTGTCTGACAGATAATTGAATTTTGTCTTTAGTTGTACAAAAGCTCAATGAAAGTTCAACACATAGCTCTCCTAGACATGTTTTTTTCTAGACAAAGAAATGCAACATAAGCATTTACAGTATACATGATGTGCCATGGAAAGTAAAAGTTGCACATGCCGTGTAGTTTAAGCCCCTCAAACTTTGGTGCTGAAGACTGGGGCTGATATCATTTTTACTATGCAAGCCACATGACTGCCATGGGGCCCAGCAGCACAAAGCACCCTGTACTGTCTTGCTGCATAAGAGCTGAGATAAAGTAAAATGAATTCACCATTGTCTGATTGCTACTAAAGTAATTATTGCACTTGTTTTAAGCCCTGTACGCATGGGCCGAATGTCGGGAGACAATGGCCGGTTTAAAAGAAAAATGGCCAACATTCAGCCTGTGTGTATATTGGTCTGCCCAACAGAATCGTGCCATTCGGAAACCTGCAACCGACCAACTCCCAATCAGCGCTCTCAGCCAATGGCAGAGAGAGCTGGTCAGAGTGTTCTGGCGGGGGGGCGTTCCCCTGTCCGAACACAACAGCTCGGTGGGGGAGATATCTGAACTGGGCCTGGTATATGGCTGGGACTGGTATATGCTGTATTTCATGGGACTGGTATGTGGCTGCATTTCATGGGACTGGTATATGGCTTTATTTCATGGATCTGGTATATGGCTGTATTTCATGGTACTGGTATATGGCTTTATATCATGGGACTGGTATATGGCTGTATTTCATGGGACTGGTATATGGCTGTATTTCATGGCACTGGTATATGGCTGTATTTCATGGCACTGGTATATGGCTGTATTTCATGGCACTGGTATATGGCTGTATTTCATGGATCTGGTATATGGCTGTATTTCATGGCACTGGTATATGGCTGTATTTCATGGCACTGGTATATGGCTGTATGCACAATTAACTGTTAGATTTTATGAGATGAAGGGGAAAAAAAAAAAAAATCGGCCTAACATATTGGCCCAAAAAATCAGCATCATATATCTGCCATCTGCTGCCTCGATCGGCCCAAATCGGTCGACCCCTAGTCTGTTTTTTTGATCACTGCATATCATGCAGACTCTTACTAAATGCATGATTTTTCTGTGCTGGAATTCAGATTTTATTTGGAAGTAACTGGAATTGATGACAAACTATTCCACCTACATTTTATGACTATCACGATTGCAGTGTTACACCACATGCTTTTCTAAGCATTATTGTGTTATCTGCTTTAGGAAGCTCAGCCTCCAACCTCTCATCCCACAATTTATACACTGAGGCACGTAATAATCCCTTATAATTAAACCGCCTGCTGTGTCTCATTGTTTAATTATAGGGCTTCCTTTTTAAATGCAAATAGTTATTTTATAAAAGTCTTTTTAAATATAATTTTGAGCTGCACAGTAACAGCCATTGTACTTAACCAGTATTCATGCAACCAATGTATTAAAAGATTTCTTCACCTAAAAATGGAAAGTGGGAAGACAATTAAGGGTAACTCTACCTTTGTGGAAAAAAATGTAGCGGAAAAAAAATTATTGCCTATACCATTGCTACACAAGTCATGTCATAAATTAATATTATTAAAACAATGTTTCCCTTTCAATCTGCTTCTGCTGTTGTTTTCTGTAAAAGTCAAAGCAATTTGTAAACCATTGCTAGTTTCCTGCTTGTGTGATTGGCTCACTGATTTTCCAAGAATTCTGCACTAAGATGCAAGTCAGATTTTAGGCATCCTCTGCAATAGAGATATTGCCTTAAGCCACGTACACACGGGACGACGATCGTATACAACAGGTCATACTAACGACCGTTGTATTTGATATCGATCGTTCGTATGCGCGATTAGAACAGTCGAACATACGACGGTCGTACAAGGGAGTTGTATGAGCAGACTAGAAAACTTGGTCGTACCAACAAGCGCTCATACGACCTTTGTATCATGTGTACAGAGCAGTTGGTACAACAAGTTGTATTGTGCAAAACACACATGCGCCAAAGTCAGGAATGGCCGGATGCTAATTACATGCACCTGAACGTTCTTTCTGTGCTCATACGATCGTACTATCGTGTAGTGCAGTCAGTATGCAAGTTACATTATGCAACATAGGATTTGCGACGATCGTACGTACGATCGTCGTCCCGTGTGTACGAGGCTTAAGAGTTAAATACTTCTAAAGGGACTGTGCAGCTTTTCTCATTAGCACCAGCTGATTATAATGAATCAGAACCTCCAATTCAGAATCAGTCTGCATAGGACATAGTGAAACAAATAGCTATTTCTTTAAAGCAACAAAAGGTAGGAATCTGCTACAAAGTTTGTTAAAATACGTGCAATGAACATTGCTCAACCAGATAGGATTATTTTTTTTTTTCAAGAAATTTGGATTTACTCTTTAAGCTACCTCATTGAAAAAACTTCCATTATATGAGTGAGGATGCATAGCAGGCAGCATAAGGTTCTGTTTCTCCCCTATAAATTCTATATGAATATCAACTTTCTAAAAGTTGGTATTTGCAAGGGACATGGCACCTCCCAATGACAGTGCCGGGGTCTGGCAACTGAGCACTCAGGGAGATTTGTGTTTCCTCTCTACCCTGACACACTAGGTTTTTAACAGAGCCCTGGCAGTAAATCAGGGCAGTAGGTGAGAGCAGCCAGGGAAGAAGCCTGAGCCATGCAGTTCCTGCTACACACTTAGGGTAGGGCTGGCAGCCTTAGGCCTGGGGGGCAAGTCCAGTCAAGTGGCCCATTGAACCACCGAATCAGCTCACCATCCATGCCCACCTGGTTTTAGAACGGATATTGATGTTATGAAGCAAGACAAATGATACAATGTGGTAACATAATTTAATGTTAATAGTAACAAAGGAGGTTTAACAAAAATAATGCATCAATGCAGCTCATCAGTGCCCACCAATGCAGCCTCATCAGTGCCTATCAGCTTAGCCTCATCAGTGCCCATCAATGCAGCCGCACCAGTGCCCATCAATGCAGCCTCACCAGTGTCTATCAAATGCAATCTGATCAGTGCCCATCCCTGGGTGCCCCCCCCCCCCCTTTGCCTGCAGTTAGTGGGTGGCTGCGCCCCTGGCCCCTGCTTCCTTCCTCCACAAGAAGAAATAAGTGTGAGCGGGCAGCGGCTGTCGGCCATTTTGAATGTAAGTTAGGGTGGCCTGGGGGGCAATTGCCACCCTGCCCCCTGGTCCAGCCCTCCCCTGTACACACCTTCACTTAGTTTTATGCTAACCAAATATCCATTAGATTTCCTACATATAGCAAGCATTTTCTGTGAGCTTGCATAGTTGCCAAGTAGTTTTACACCATCCTGCTGCCTGTGCATTCCTACTGACCAGCAATGTGATGGACGGCCTTACCGGCTAATAGGGGCAAGCCAATCATTGCCTGAATTTTGGATGCACCTTTTATTTATAGAGTCCCCTAACTTTATGTAAAAAAACTGTAGGACTTTGACTGCTATGTTTTCACTTTTGACCACATTTATAAGTCAGGAGATCCCCCTCATGGCAGAAATTCATGTCCTTACTGCCACTAAGCCTACAATCAGCTAAGCGTAGATAACTCCCACTCTTTTTATAGCTAAAACTAAATCCAGAATAATGCAGACTATGCTATATGAGAAGTAGAGGCCAGGGTGTCTGACATAATGAAAAAATACTTGGCTGTTAGGTATCCTCGGTTTACGCTTTTCCTTCCTTCTGGAACTGATGCTGGCCTATATGGCCTGTAGGCTTGGCTAGGCCATGATCCTTCTACCTACCTATCTTCTCCATAGGTCTGGCCCTCTTTTCCTGCCTCCTTTCTGAACCCCTTCCAATGACACAATAATACAAGGATCAAGACTCAACACACTTCTTCATGCCTCCGACTATACTGTGAACATCTATAAAAATGTTTTGAAATATTGCTTTCTGTTATTTCTACAAATAGTTAGCTAATCCGGTACATCTTGTAATATGTTTTTGTACAATCTGTTAACTTTTTCTATATTACCAAATGATTGTAATAGATATTGTCAACTAAATAAACATTTATTGTACCATAATTAACATGGGTTGTACTAAAACTGACTCCAGAAAAGACAAACAGTAAATGTGCATAGAGGTTAATTAAGATAATTGTTTTTATCTCAGCTTTTTTAGGACATTCTAAAGGTAAAAAAACAAAACTAATTTTAAGGTTATAGCTGAAAATAAAATATTGTTTCTAAAATTCTGCTTCTAGTTCAGTACATGATTATTGACACAGTTACAGCACAGTTCCAGATGCTCCGACATCACATAATTATGTAGAACAGTGTGTCTGCATTTTAGTTAAACCACTAAATACGCAGTAAGAGCTTTAAAGAAAATGCATCGCACAGTAAACAGACACTCCCTGATAAAGAAAATGTCAGGTCTTTATTTAGCTCACCTTTTATCTTAAATGTAATTACTTTGACATATAAAGACACTTACAAGCATTTGTGCTTCTATAGAGATAAAAGTTGGTAAACATATATTCATACTATACAAAAATGTAAAAGATGTTATTTATATCAATCCAAGCCCTGTACATAGTATGTGACTGGAACAATGGGCCGGCAGTAAGCCTAAAATGCGTGTTGAGTCAATGTGAACAGAAGCATGCAAAATACATATATCTGCTTGAGATTCATTATACTAACTATCCGTCACATATGTAAGGTTAAATCGCTTGACAGTGGAGGAATTGTATCAAGGGTAGAGAAAAACAAGTCAAGATGAAAATTGCCTGCAAACATAGTATATAAGGTGTTGCACGCTAAATTTATATTTTCTAATATAGCCTTCATAATTATATCTAAGTATCCAGCAGCAATTCTTTTTTGCAAGGAGCTGCAAGCATTCATTATTATATTAAATATTTTTATTTTTTTTACACAAAGATCTTTGACATACAGCTGTGCTCATAAGTTTACATACCCTGGCAGAATTTGATTTCTTGGCCATTTTTCAGAGAATATGAATGAGAACACAAACACTTTTCTTTCACTCATGGTTAGTGTTTAGCTGAAGCCATTTATTATCAATCAACTGTGTTTTTACTCTTTTTAAATCATAATGACAACAGAAACTACCCAAATAACTCTGATCAAAAGTTCTTTATTGCGCCCTTTAACATCAATGACAGCTTGAAGTCTTTTGTGGTATTTGTGGATGAGGCTCTTTATCTTCTCAGATGGTAAAGCTGCCCATTCCTCTTGGCAAAAAGCCTCCAGTTCCTGGAAATTCTTGGGCTGTCTTGCATGAACTGCATGTCTGAGATCTCCCCAGAGTGGCTCAATGATATTGAAGTCAGGAGACTGAGATGGCCACTCCAGAACGTTCACTTTATTCTTCTGTAGCCAATGACAGGTCAACTTGGCCTTGTGCTTTGGATCATTGTCATGTTGGAATGTCCAAGTACATTCCATGCACAGCTTCCTGGCTGATGAATGCAAATGTTCCTCCAGTATTTTTTCATAACATACTGCATTCATCTTGCCATCAATTTTTGCCAAATATCCTGTGCCTTTGTAACTCACACATCCCTAAAACATCAGTGATTCACCTCCGTGTTTCACAGTAGGAATGGTGTACCTTTCATCATAGGCCTTGTTGACTCCTCTCCAAATGTAGCGTTTATGGTTGTGGCCAAAAAGCTACATTTTGGTCTCATCACTCCAAATGACTTTGTGCCACAAGTTGTGAGGCTTGTCTCTGTGCTGTTTGGTGCATTGTAAGTGGAATAATTTGTGGCGTTTGCGTAGTAATGGCTTTCTCCTGGCGACTCGACCATGCAACCTGTCTTTCTTCAAGTGCCTCCCTATTGTGCATCTTGAAACAGCCACATCACATGTTTTCAGAGAGACCTGTATTTCACCTGAAGTTATTTGTGGGTTTTTCTGTGCATCCCGAACAATTTTTCTGGCAGTTATGGCAGAAATTTTAGTTGGTCTACCTGACCGTGGTTTGATTTCAACAGAACCCCTCATTTTCCACTTCTTGATTAGAGTTTGAACACTGCTGATTGGTATTCTCAATTCCTTATATATCTTTTTATATCCCTTTCCTGTTTTATACAGTTCAACTACCTTTTCCCGCAGATCCTTTGACAATTATTTTGCTTTCCCCATGACTCAGAATCCAGAAACCTCAGTGCAGCACTGGATGAAAGATGCAAGGGTCTGTCAGGAGTCCAGAAACTCATTGACCTTTTATACACACACACTAATTACAAGCAAACAGATCACAGGTGAGGATAGTTACCTTTAATAGCCATCCAAACCCCTTTGTGTCAACTTGTGTGCATGTTATCAGGCCAAAATCACCAAGGTATGTAAACTTTTGATGAGGGTCAGTTGGGTAGTTTCTGTTGTCAATATGATTTAAAAAGAGTAAACACAGTTGAATGATAATAAATGGCTTCACCCAAACACTAACCACGAGTGAAAGAAATGTTTTTGTGTTATCATTCATATTCTCTGAAAAATGGCCAAGAAATCATAAATTCTGCCAGGGTATGTAAACTTATGAGCACAACTGTACATTACTTTACAAACAAATGTTTCATCTCTAATAAGACACAGAAGGCTGGCTTTAATAGCTTAACTGGATGATACAGACACCCTGCAATTTTCTGTAATATGTTCCCTGCCTGTCACGTACATGAAGGAGGTGCAAAGAAAGTGCAGGAACTCTTTTACATACTTTCTGGCAATGTGCAATATTGAATATGAATATTGACTTAAAGTCACAGAGCTCATCCAAAAAATTGTGGAGATCCTCTTTGATATGCAACAAGCCACATAGCTTCTATATACCAAAACCTTCACAAAAAGTATTTATAAGAATTCCTTGCATAGCAGAAAATGAATCAACACTCTGTAGTGTCGAACCATGGGGTTTATTCAAAAAATGAGTTCCTGGACACAGTCACCCTAAGCCCCGTCTGCTGATGCATTTCACCCTAATTGAGCTTATTCGTAGACTATAGATCAAGAAATACACTGAAATTTTTCAGGTGTAATTCCAGACAAAGGGTACTTTTTTCATGGCATTGATTAGACATAATGGACATGTTGAAATGTGCCCTGTAACATAGTGACTCTTCACTTTTTGAATACAGGTCCACTTTGAAACTAGAAAGCAGAACCAGATTCTCACGGGAACCTGGAGGCATACAATCTATGGTATCCAAAGCAATATTCCACTGTTAGAATCACTGCTTTTACATATTATATTTTGTCTTACTGGTTCCAACGTGGCTTAGAATATTGTAACAATGTACAGGGTGGGCCATTTATATGGATACACCTTAATAAAATGGGAATGGTTGGTGATATTAACTTCCTGTTTGTGGTACATTAGTTTATGTGAGGGGGGAAATTTTTCAAGATGGGTGGTGACCATGGTGGCCATTTTGAAGTCGGCCATTTTGAATCCAACTTTTGTTTTCTCAATAGGAAGAGGGTCATGTGACACATCAAACTTATTGGGAATTTCACAAGAAAAACAATTGTGTGCTTGGTTTTAACGTAACTTTATTCTTTCATTAGTTATTTACAAGTTTCTCTTTGTTTACAGCCATTGACATGTCGCTGAGGTTAACACGTGCGGAGTGGATAGAAATTGTGTTGATGTCTGGTGAACGCAGTAACCGGGTCATTGCAGCAGTTTTCAATGCAAGACAGCCTACAAGACCACCCATCTCCCATGCTACAGTTAGCAAACTGCTTGCTAAGTTTCGTGAAACTGGTTCAGTGTTGGATTTGCCAAAATGTGGACGCATGAAATCTGTCACTAATGAAGAAACATCAGTGGCTGTCCTAGCTTCATTCAGCAAGAGCCCACAGTGTAGCACTCACCGCATGTCACTGGAGAGTGGCATTAGTCGAACATCCCTTCGGCGGATATTAGCTACTCACAAATGGCACCCTTACAAACTCCAGCTACTGCAGCATCTCAGCGAGGATGACCCAGATCGGCGCACTGAATTTGCAGAATGGGCAAAACAAAAATTGGAACAGGACCCTTAGTTTACGCAGAAGATTTTGTTCAGTGATGAGGCAAACTTTTATGTGAATGGTGAAGTTAACAAACAAAACCACCACTATTGGTCTGACACTAACCCACATTGGATAGATCCCTCCAAGACTGTTGGAACCAAAAAATTGATGGTATGGTGTGGTATATGGGGTACAAAGATAGTGGGGCCATTCTTCATCAATGGAAACCTCAAGGCCACTGGATTGAGAAATTGCTACATGATGATGTGTTTCCCTCTTTATGCACTGAAGCTGGCACGTTCCCTGAGTTTTTCCAGCAAGATGGTGCACCACCACATTATGGGTGTCAGGTCCAAGCATTCCTAGATGAACAGTTTCCTGGAAAGTGGATTGGTCATCGTGGGCCAGTTGAATGACCCCCAAGGTCTCCCGATCTGACCCCCTTAGACTTTTATCTTTGGGATCATCTGAAGGCAATTGTCTATGGTGTGAAGATACGAGATGTGCAGCAGCTGAAACTACGGATACTGGAAGCCTGTGCTAGCATTTCTCCTGCGGTGTTGCTATCATTGTGTGAAGAGTGGGAGAAGAGGGTTGCATTGACAATCCAACACAATGGGCAGCACATTGAACTCATGAAAGAATAAAGTTAGGTTAAAACCAAGCACACCATTGTTTTTCTTGTGAAATTCCCAATAAGTTTGATGTGTCACATGACCCTCTTCCTATTGAAAAAACAAAAGTTGGATTCAAAATGGCCAACTTCAAAATGGCCACCATGGTCACCACCCATCTTGAAAAGTTTCCCCCCTCACATATACTAATGTGCCACAAACAGGAAGTTAATATCACCAACCATTCCCATTTTATTAAGGTGTATCCATATAAATGGCCCACCCTGTATAATTAAGGTTATATGATAAGACTTTCTGAACTGATGATGGAAAAGGGGTATATAGAGATTTTATATATTTTACCACACTAGCATTTCTACAATTATTTAGAGTCACACAAATTGATAATTGTTACTACCAGGTTAATGGCAAGTTAAGTAGTATGTTTGCTTCTTATTTCTATTTGAAAAGATGTCCAGAATTCTTGGTTATGCCCAACTGCTCTAACATTAAATAGACATATTCTGGTGGTGCATCATACCCAATGAATTCTCTGTACGACTGAAATACCAATTTTAATATGGCACCTTGTTGTAAGTCATGTTTCCTCATTGCCAGTTGAAAGCAAGAGACCATTTTAAAAATGTGCAAATATACATACACAGATGTAATCACAATGAACTGTTACTTTCTTAAGTAGATCCGCTGTTTAAAAAAACATCCACAAACAAAGGAATTACCAGGTAATTTGTCACCTACATTACAATGTAAATAGACACATGTGGTGTAGTGCTGAAAACAACCAAACTGGCCTGCTGGATTCCCCGGCATGTAACCATTTGCATTTGTTTTGAGCTGAAAATATGATTTCCATAGCCTTTCGGGGCAGCTTATGCCATGAGTATCCAATCAGCATTAAGTCTAATTTCAGATAATTGAGTGGCAACCTGTTCAGGTATACAATCATGGCCAAAAATATTGGCACTCTTGCATTTCTGTCAGATAATGCACCACTGTAATTGCAACAAATTTATTGGCGAAGTGATGCATTATCTGATAGAAATGCAGGGGTGCCAATATTTTTGGCCATGGCTGTACCTTGTCAGGTCTTAATATGTTCTCAAATGGCTACAGCAATAAATGCCTTCTTGTTAGTCCATTTCCACACATTTCTTTTGGCCCTTCACAACAATCTTACTGGCTAATAGGAAAGTTCAGGTGGTGGGCCGGCTTTGCTTGCCCTTAAAATTGCAGGGAAGTGTTGACGCATACTTCAGAGAGCCATAAGCTGGCCATAGATTGATAGAATTTAGAACTAAAATTCTTAGGCAGACTCTTAAGAAAATTTGTACAAAAATGCTCAGAACATTTGAATGTCATTCAAAAGATTTAATTTGCTTTGAACATTTGAATTTGCAATGAATGGAGGTTACCCAACGAAATCCATATACACGGTTAGATATTGGTTTGTTCAAGAAAAATCCTGCACCTTCAAATTTTCTATGCACTGCAGTCGAAACCGAATATTGATTTAGCCCCACTAATGATTAAAAAAACAGACAAAACTTTCTTAGAACATTCTTGGTTCATTTTCGTTCAAAATTCTACCCATCTATGACCAGCTTTAGGATTTGGGGCTCCCAATGTGCCAATGTGCATAAGAATATTTTTAAAACCATGTTTATTTCATTAGCTACTTTAGAACAGTTTGCAGAATTATGTTATACACCCATGCACAGAGTTGTCCATGTGTTTTACCTATTATTTAAAGGGGTGTTTAGAATGTTTCATGCTAATTGACACCATTGCTATAGGGAACAATAGCTAACCCTATGTTTAAAAATGCTAAAGACTGCCGGATTTGTTACTATTAAAAGCAGCCTGAAGTATTCATAAAAAAAAAAAAGAAATAAGGAATGCCTGCTTTATTTCTAGATTTAGTGATTAGGAGATCCAGTATTATTTTCAGACATATAAATCTATTTAAAATATTTGGCTCACTGGAGAGGGAGTCTGTCAACCTCATCCTGCACAGGCTGCTGTGATTATCTTATGCGGGCGAGGAAAAGCATGCAGGCAACAGTGTTACTAAATATGGAAGGATATATGTCAAGACCATGAACCAGTGAGGATTATAAGCGGTCAGAGCCATTCACGAATCATATATACAGTGTGCAGCATGGAAAACAGCAACTACGTTGATAACATCAATAATTACATAGATCAGATCCTAGAAATGAGCACTCAGACTGCTGCTGAACTACAGCCTCCAGGATATGATTCATAAAGAGGATGGACCCGATTAACAGAAGACTGAAAGAGCTCAAGGCCATTATAAAATTAATCTCATTTTCTGCATTTTCTAGACATGAGAAGATAGTCAAAGAAGTTACAAAAGTGTTTCTAATATATAAAATAAACTGCGGAGTACTTAAGCATAACATAAGATGTTTGAAAGGCAACTTGGTAATACCAGATGCAAAATTATGTAACAATTATTAATACATCAAATAAACATAGCCTAATGGTGAATATATACTATTAAGCATTTAAGTGTACCTAAAGCTATGAATTGAGCAAGGAATGTTTAAAAGTCACCGTTAAGTTTATTTTTTATGTCATTTGCTGTCTGTGACCTAAGACCATGTCACTGGAAACACAACAGGAAGTGCTACGTAATCTCTCTAAAATTAGTGTAAAAATCACCTCCTAAATTAGCCATATATGGCTCAATATTTTCTCATTCAACATGCGGCCTCATCAATAGAAAATCTATCGATTCCCAAATCCACACTACACCACATGAATGGAGGAAACTCCATTCTACTATTGACCATTGTATTCAGCACCTTCGACTGCCTTTATACAGTGGCGCTACCAAACAGTGATTGCATCTAATAGGATGCAGTCACTGTTTAGCCAATCATTTTCTATCCAGGTCAGTGAGTTTTTAGACAAAAATAAAAAACTTGACAGTGTTCCTTTTTTAGTAAACCATGGCTGGCAAAAAAACCTTAGACCAAAAGCCCTCTAGTGGCATGCTGTCACCACTGTCAGGGCTTCCATCTTTATCCGGTCTTCCTTTTAGGTTCACAGGCTCCAGCTGTATGAATGGCCAGAGCCGTGATGATGTCACTCACATGGAGCCGTCAGCTGCGACATGGAGCTCTGAAGGTCTGGTATACAGTGATGTCACCGGCTGCATCCATTGAGAACATCTCCTAAACCGGCTGCATCCATTGAGAACATCTCCTAAACACCGCAAGTTTAGGAGATATTCAATGTACCTAGAGGTAAGCCTTATTATAGGCTTACCTCTAGGTACAAATCTAAAAAAAAATACTTTACTACCACTTTAATTTCATTTTTATACCATAACATAGCAGATAGCATTTCTACAAGTACATGCTCATAAGACATTACACTTAGTATTGAGGTACAGTTGTTCAGTTGTATGGGATTACATTAGAGTTGCCACCTTTTCTTCAAGCCAAACCCGAACATTTTAGCCGCCTGGGACACCTTTGGGTGACCCAAGAAGAGCAGTAATGCGGCGAACAGTGGGTATGGCCAAATTGCTCTTGCTGACATAATCGCCCTACTCCCCCAGTGATGCCGAACCTGCCCCCAGACAGAAGCCCGCAGCTCCCAGGTAGCAACAGATTTGTCTGTGACTATCTTGGTTACTTGAGGAGCCACAGCCCAGTCTGAATAATGTGTCCAGGGTTCAGAAACCCAGACACATGATTCAAAACCTGAGAATCTCGGACAGGAGGCAACCCTAGATTACATACATAGCATACATAGTATGTCTGTTATTGATAGAATACTGGGGTGGAAGTTATCTTGCCAAGCAGAGAATGAAGTGGATTCATACTCATAAGTCTTCGTTCAGGGTATTTCTAAACATCCTAATGTACCCTTCAGTTTTTCAGTGATGGTTTTGTTATATCATTTATGTTACTCACCAATAAGGTAATTTTAGAGTTTTTTTTATTTATTTTTTTTAAATCAAAATGTCCCCCACCCCAAATTACTGTGTCATCGGGACACATTACATTTTTAATTCAAGCTACTAAATCCAAGGGAAATAAAGAATTGCTATAAAGGAAAATTATCAACATAAACATTACCATTATGTTGATATCATTCAACTCCTTCCTTTTTGGCTTGTGTGATCTGGCAAACCTAACAGAGATTGAGCCAGCAGACTGTCTAGTCGAGCAAAGGATCTGCATGGTTAGCCTCTCTTCTGGACTGAATACAAAACATTGCCTTATGTATTGTTACCTCCTGCTTCTTTCAATAGAGGAAGATACCCAAAAGACATACTATTTAGCCAGACTGTACATACAGTGTGTTAAATCCATGATGAGTGACAGCATTACATTGCAAAAGTGAAAGTATTTCTGTTATAAGTTGAAGAACCCGTTCTTTCTCAAACATTTTCTCCAACATGTACGTAACATTCCTCTAGGCCTGACTGCAAATTGTCTTCAGCTGAACACACGGATAAATTGCATCTTTTATATAATTTTGTAAAGTGCTGTGCAAACTGTTCACACAATATAAATCCTGTATAATAATAATATCTAGCCTCTAAAGCAGCCTTTCTCAACCTTTTTAACACAGAGGAACTCTTAAAATAGTTGTTGGTCTCGGGGAACCCCTGCTAAAAATTAAAAATCTACAACTCATGATACATTAGTGTGATGGTCAATGGGAAGAATGCTCCTTACATTTGTGGTCATTGGAAAGAATTACCCCTTACAGATAGCTAAAAAGATCAATGATGTCATTGGGAATTTATCTGAGAGGTAGAAATTGAGCATTGCTCAAGGAACCCCGAGCAACCTCTGTAGGAACCCTAGGGTTCCACAGAACCCTGGTTGAGAAACTCTGCTCTAAAGTGAAATAAGACCCCTGCCATCCTGCTCATTCAATTTGACTACATTCCTAAAAAGTTGCCAGAAGCTATAAAATACTTACCTTGCAGACAACATCGCTTCTGGATTCCATAAATCATTCAGCCAACCTTGGCCATCGTGAGATCCAGAAGCAACACTTTCTGCATCAGTGTCTTCTCTTACCATTTATTAATTTGATTTGTGGCCTCAAAAAACCAAATTAATATTTTCCTGCAAAAGTGTAAGTATTATACTTACCTCTCTGCTGTCCTATGCTTGACAGTCTTTGATCTGTTGAGCCTTCGTCATAATCTCCCGCATTTAGCATGTCTGGGAGTGCCAGATGCCTGTGTCCCCTGCTGCATGCTATGGTTCCATCCTCTGAACCCTGTGTTACTACAAGACACATCAGTGACCTAAGGGTCAGTGGAAGAATGAGCACAGGGAGGCAGGGGCGTCCAACACTCCAAAGCACTGAGTGCTGAAGGTTCTGAGGCTGCAGCACAACAGAGCAAACATCAATGACATAGGCCCCCAGAAAGATAAGTATACTTCCACCTTAAGAGATTGGTAGGTTGGGGTGGCTTATTTCGGCCTGCTTTAAAATCTTGACTACAATTTTGCAACATGTTCTGCATATATTTGTTTTTAGGTAGACACTCGTATTGTGTTTATCTTGCTTTTACTTGCAGTAAAATGGTTACACTTGGTTTAATCAAACAGAAAAGATCAACAAGTCAGACAAAACCTAATAAGGGAGGAGATATGTTTATCTTTGCACTTTCCTCCCTTTAATTTGGGGTTAGATAAATACTCAGTAACCCTGGGTGGTCCAAACCAGCAGCTCATTGAAGCACGTAATGTTATATAGAATTACTGAACGTAACCAAACACTTCAGATACTGAACTAATTTTCCAAGAGTTTCTCTGTATTTTAGGGGCATGATTGGAGCATATTGTCATGAAATTGTTGTGAAACCATATTGAAAATACATGTTATGTCATGAAAATATGTTTTTATGTTTTTTTATTAGTCTGCTACTTCATGTTGTAAAGAAAACCAGTATCGTCTTCAGTGCCATTGCTAATTTTACTTTTGGTCCTAAGAACAGCTTGAAATAAGCCTAATGCCACCCAACAACAGCTCTATATTTGCAACAGAAACATTCAAAGCAACTCTTGAAACAACCAGGCAGCTCCACACCTAATACCCAATAATAATCAGTGCATTGAATTGAAAAGCACAATATTGCTTGAGAGGCTTGCAAACTTGGCAAATTCTTATTTTGATATTGATTCATGATGACTGCCTTTAGGTAACAAAATAGGAAAGTTTTCTTTATTCCATGATTGCTGTGGTCAAATGTCTACTGTGTTCAGTAGACAAACTGTGGTTTGGCTTGCATGTTTTCAGTCATGATGAGTATGAACAGATCTCTCACTATTAGACATCTGTGGTGAAGATCTGGCAAACCAAGTGCATTCAGACAGCAAGATACTGTATTTCTTAGGATCTCAGAGACTAACTTTTTTCGATATGCCTACTCTAAGTGGATGAAATCCAGCTGGGTGTTATCAGATTACTTCTCTGCCTATGCTATCAAATAAGCTCTGTCAGTAATCTAAAACAAGAACTGCTGCAGGTATAAAGTGCAGGCTCCTAGAGGTGTTGGTAAACCTGTGACACAGCAGCCTCCAAATCCAGAGCAATACTGATAGGCAAATTTCTGAGGAAAAACCTTGCCACTAAGGTTGCCCATACATTATACAATTTTCCTTTAGATTTACCAAAACCATATAATATGAGGTCAACTCTAAACACTGTCAATTTGCATGCGATCAGGCAGGCCCTTGCACTACTTACTTGAATGTAATTCTAAAGGACTAAAGGAAATTGAATTGCAAAATTGTATAATGTATGGCCAGCTTTCATCCCTACACATTTCTATTGGTCAGCAACTATGATGTATAGCCTCACAGGCAAGATACAATCCTGACATGTCACAATATAAAGCAGCAGTATAACATTACAAGCATGGAGAGTTAATGCAGCCTATTGGCTGCATGGGGGCACTAGGCAACTAGGCAGAAGGGGCCTACCAATAGTGTGCGACCAATGACAACACATTGTTGATATTGTCAGCCAGTGGTGGCCAATAAGTACACTGTACCACTGGACACAGAAATATTACATGCATACAGACAGCTTAAAACGCAGGATCTTGCCAGCTTCTAGCAGCAAGTCTTGGGTTTAAATTATAGGCAACTCTTTTTTTTTTTGTTTTGGATAAAGTGGATAGCAGTTAAAACACCAGTCAAGTTTTTATTGCTGTCTGTGTCTCCATTAGGGAGAATTACTCTCTCTCTGTTTGTTCTGTTTACTGTCACCACCTAAGATGAAAATGAAAGAAAATCCTAAATTTTGGGTTGTCACCAGAACAGAAAATCTTCCAATAGTTCTGGTGACCATGGTGATAACTGGGGATTCCCTCACTTTACAGGGATTTCCTCTCACTTCCTATTCTGGTTATGGTACAGAACCATAAGAGAAAACTACCTAATGTACATATGTCAAACACAAGGCCTGCGGGCCAAATCCAGCCCACCAGGCCTTGTTATGTGGCCTTCACTCCCAGTTTTTCAGCCGGAATGTGGCAGAACTCCATTCCTCCATCTCCAGCTCTCACCCTCCACTCCCTTTCAGTGTTTGCTCCCTCTGGCTCCGGGAACTAACAGATTCTTATGCGCAATCATGGCGGGGCACAGTAGGGACAGATCTACAGAATCTGAGAGAGAGAACAATCTCTCCGCAAGGCGAGGCAGAGCCATCTACACAGAGAGGCACTGGGGCTGGGCCAGGGAGGAGAAAAAGATGCGAGGAAGCTTTTGGGGCGGAGCTGAGTTTGCACACTGTGCATAGGGCAACCCTAAAGCCTGAGCTCTGTACACAGCATACCCCTGAACTCCGTGCTCTGTACGTAACACATTCCTGAAAGCTGCACTCTCTATGTAGCACGCCCCTAAACCCTGCATTCTGTATGTAAGGCACTCCTGAATTCTGCACTCCATACAAAATGCACTCCTGAACTCTGCACTCTGTACATAGCATAATCCTGAATCATTCACTCTGTACATAGCATAATCCTGAATCCTGCACTCTGTACATAGTATCAGTAATGACATGACTAGGTCTAAAATAAGGTATGTAATGAAAACAGAAAGGTTTTATTTTAAAAATGTCATAGGGCTCGATAAACCCAATGCAGCAGATAATAATCTTGAATCCTGCACTCTGTACATAGCGTAATCCTGAATTCTGCACCCAGATACAACTGATCCTTTGAGGGCAACCGTACTGCTGATGTGGCCCACAATGAAATTGAGTTTGACACCCCTGCCCTAATGGGACACAAATGGCAAAAAAAATGATGGGGTTATAACTTTCCCTTACTCTATCCAAAATATAATAAACACGTTTTTCCTTTAGCGTAATTGTACATTTAGTAATGTTGAATGTTGTGAAATAATTGAGCCTATGCGAATAAACCCTTCCAGTTAACTCTAAAACAACTAAAATCATAAAAAACACCTTCTGTTCATAATTCCAAACCCATTTTATGTATTTTCACCTAAACTGCAGATGACAGAGGAGCACAAACCATTTTTGGCAGTATTTTTAAAGCACTATATAGAATACAAATATGAGGCTTGGAAACCACACAACCTTAATTACTGTGGACGTGTGATGTGAACTGGAAGGTTTCCAAACAGTTTGTTTATTGTAGTTTTGGTTGTCTGGCATTTTGTGGATATTTTCCTTTTTTTAATGAATTAAGTCATAAAACAAATGATTCCAATATCCTTATTGCAGGTACCGCACACATGCACCGTGCTTTGGAATTCTAAGCAGTAAAGTGCGAAGTGTGGCATATTACATTGTAAGGGTCATCTGAAGGTTACAAGTCAGCGATAAATAGGCTGCAACGACAATGCATTTTATTTGGCTGACTTTTCACAATGCAAGTGTACAACATTCTATACGCTTCTTTTTCTTTTCACTGCAGACACACTATGCACTCAGATGCTGTCTGCCACACCTCCCCGCTTTACATTACAATGCCAGAGATCTAACAACCTCTGAACATTATTTTGTCATTATATGTTTATGACTACACAATGGCCTTGTGAAAAAGGGTTTCAATAACCAATAAAGCTTACATACATTTCCATAACGACCATTAGGGTATAATATAGACCAGGAAGTTCAATTGTGCTGTTAAATAATACAGCAATGATAAAAGTGAATTGAACAATATCCATATTCTCCAAAAATAATCCATGCATATCCACTAGTTAAAGTGGGAGTAAACTCCCATGGACGATTTCTACCTATAAACGTGCACTGTTTAGGAGATACTTACTTGTGAAGCTGCCGATGACATCACCGGCACATGCGCTCTGAAGGAATGGCATACCATGCCGTTCCTTCAGACCCCAGTGTCGTGAATAATGGCTCCTGTGGGAATGCGCAGGAGTGACGTCGCCACGGCTCATCAAATCAAAGGACCAGAGCTTGCCAACCCGGAAGGAAGACCGGATGAAAATGGAAGCCCTATCAGCGTGCTGGTGGAGGGCTTCATTTTAAGGTAAGTTACACATAGGGGTTAATTTACTAGAGGGAAAAAGACTGTGCAGTGTGCACTTTACAAAGTGCAGTCGCACTCTGTAAGTGCAGTTGCTCCAGAGCTTAGTAAATTAGCAGAAACTCTGCTGACTTCCATCATCCAATCGTGTGCAAGCAAAAATGCTGTTTTTTAACTTTTCCTTGCACATGATTGGGCGCTCTTTTCAAAGTGAAGCCTTACCTCATTTACTAAGCTCTGAAGCAACGTCTTTTTGCCTTTAGTAAATCAACCCCATAATGTGCTAGCATGCAATGCACACTAGCACATTATAAGTTTGCCTTGCAGGTAAAAAAAGAAAAAATGGTGGTTTACTACCGCTTTAATAGGCATGCAGTCTATTTTTCATTAAATTGCTTATTAGGGCATGTGCTGTTGAAGGGTTGCCGCTTAAGCTGCAAAGGCAGCAGCCAGGGTTGTACATATGCTGAGGCTGTTAAGCTAAGCAGGAAATGAGCCCCCCGTCACACATGGTGGGCGCTACTGCCTGCCAAACTCAACCCATTCAAGTGAATGGCACCACACTACAACCGTGTGCCAGTTACAATGGGTCACAACTGACACCTTGGTTTCTGGGCCTGAAATGTCACACAGCTTTCTGAGAAATCTATGAAGTGGTGCATTCTCACATGGCATGAAATCTCCACAGTTTATCCCACAAGGATGTAGGAATTCAGTGTGACGTCATCAGTGCCTAGACTGCAGGGATGGAAACTGAAATCTGCCCTAAGATACTTTCACTATGTATTGCATTTTTTTAAGAAGAACTATGGCCTCCCATCCAAAAAATATGCTGCAGAACTTTATTATAAGTGCATCTGAACTTATAGTTTTCCTCTACTCCTCCTTCAAAGTCGCACAAATACCTGTTGAGCCTGCAAGTGAAGTTTATTTAATGCAGCTTCCTGTGATGGGGTGACAACAATGCTGCACTGCTCCTGAATTCAGAGCAGAGTTACCATTCTCATGTAAGCTGTGCCTGTTTGCACTACAATGAGATGAGTGCCTATCTGCATTGTTACTGCTGATTCACAAGCCTGTAGCTTGTCAATCAGCATCTGGCCACACCCAGCCCTGCCCACTGCTTTCTGGATTGGCAGACTGCTTCTGCTGATGAAACCCTCCTACTGTGAGCTGCAGTGTCTGAGAAGGGGAGCTCATGAGACACAAAAGAAGGAGGATTTGATTCAGTCAGGGAAGAATTTTGTTTATTTTTATTAGGATTGTGCATAGTAACTGGATTTGGTACTTGTTTACACTGTCATAAAGATGCCTTTAATTCAACTTTAACTAGTGAACTGGTGATTTTGCATGCTTTCTGCTAAGCATATAAAATGCCTAAAACTGTACTAAACTTACTGAACATTTACAAGCATTGCTATTTTAAAAAAAAACATGCCTCTATTGTTCCAAGTAAGTGAGATGGATAGATAATCAGCATAGACATCATATTATCCCACAGACAGTAAATCTAAATATACTTTAAACATAAATGTTGAAGTTTCACATAATCTTCTGCTTACCTGCCATCTTAGCTTCAAAACAATTATTTACATTTTCACAGTAGCAAGAATAATCGTGCTAAAAATGTACATTAGGATCTTTGTATAAAGGCAAATTGATTAACATATCTCAATATCTTGTATCACTCCTAAAATATGCACTACAATACAGTCTACATATATTATTATGATAAACACAAGCTATGGTGAGTGCAACAATGTATCTCCCCATGCACAGGGGTACCTGAAGAGGGCTATTACTGTGGTTGTTTTCATGTAATTATGTAACAATTTAGCAATGTTATTACTAGACTATATTCTTGGTTGGCATACGTACAGTAAGTTTTTGTGTACTACAGTATATTTACACTCATATACACTGGCAGCACAATGGCTTAGTGGTTAGCACTTCTGCCTGGCAGCTTTAGGGTTGTCGATTAAAATCTTAACCATGGCATTTTATATGCATGGTCTCCCTGTGCTTGCATGGGTTTCATGCATACTCCAAAGACATGCTGGTAGGTCAATTGGCTCCTGTCTATAGCCATCCATAGCCGGTTCCTGCTGAACCGGCCGAGATTTAAACTGTGTCTGGGCAAGCTGAATGTACCCAAGTTGATTGATCGATCAACTTGGGTACAACCAGCCTGTTGGATTTTACATGCGATTATTGCTAGCAATAATCACTGTGTTTTCCAGACAGGGATGGCTCCCTCCCACCAGGAGAACACAATGGGGGAGATTTACTAAAACTGGAGAGTGCAAAATGTGGCGCAGCTTTGCATAGGAACCCATCAGTTTCCAGGCTTCATTGTCAAAGCTTAATTTAACAAGCTGAAGTTAGAAGCTGAATGGCTACCATGCACAGCTGCACCAGAGTTTTCACTCTCCAGTTTTAGTAAATCAACCTCAATGGCTCAGTGATAGGGGTTCCCTGATCAACACAGTCATTGCTGATGGGGGAATTAAGCTATTTTCTTTCCTGCAGCCATGGGCTGCAGGAAAGAAAATAACTTGGTTCCCCCATCAGAAATGAATGTGTTGATACTCTGTCTATGGCCCGCCTCAGCTGGCCCTAGTATTTGTATGTATGAATGTGAGTTAGGGACCTTAGATTGTAAGCTGCTTGAGGGCAGGGACTGATGGGAATGGACTATATATATTTAAAGCACTACATAAATTGTTGGTGCTATATAAGTACCTGTAAGAAATAATTGTATATGTTTATGTAGGTATGTAAATGTAAGGATCTGCATCCAGTTTATATGCATATGTATGGGTGTGTGTATTCAGGGGAGTATACATTTGTTCCATGCAACATGCTTATACTTTATGTATATATGGAAGACTTAGAAAAGAATATTAATATTATTAGTAATACTAAAATTGATCAACATCTAATACACAGACTCTATCACACTGTGGACCTTCATTATTTTATAGAGATGAAGACACATTTGCTTTTAAACTTTCCTTTTCAGACATTCAAGATGTAGAATGCTGACCACAGAGTGACAGTGGTAAACTGATGAGCCAAAGAGATCCACAGAAGATAGTATAAATCTGTTCCATGGAACATCAATTACATGCAGATTGCATCTTATATGAAACACAGCTTTTATTAGTGCAAACCTCGCTGCTTTGGGCAACCGCAAAGCATGCTACAAACCATTTCAAAGGCTTTGTAAAAGACATTGTGCTGGCATGTCACCATTAAAAGTTGAACACAGATTAACTGCGGTGTCTTCATGTATTTTACTTTTTGTAAATAATCCTCTGCATAAGTACTAGTCAACAAGGAAAGGATATATAGACCCAATATTTGCACAACTAAAATAAATAAAAATTTGTATTCTCGACAATAGTAGGTTGTTTTCTCAAATTTGCTGCAGCTCATCTATCACTCCTTTTATATACCTTAACCAAACAGAAAAAGAAAAAGACATGAGAAAACAAACCTGACACAAAAATGCTACTAAACCAGTATTATGAGCCTTAAAATGTCAACACTGTGCATTTCATCATGATCATGGCAAATAAAGATGGCTTAACCTATTTATCATAACCTCAAATGGTAAATCTGTGAGAAGGAAAACTGGGTGGGATAATGATTATTATTATTATGTTAAACATTCTAGTTAAAGCTTGATATATTTTTTTTTAATGAGGAAGGGAACTTTACCTCTTCCAAACAGAAAGCACCTTATATTCAATGAAAAAAATATAAGATGTTCCCTGAATAGCAGAGGATCTAATCCTCAGTTTATCCTAAAGACTGCAAGGCTTCCTCCAAAAGGCTGACTTCAGCTGGAATATTTTTATAGTAGTTTGGACAGAGTGAAGGAATTGGAACCTCTCAAAGTTTTTTTATGTCTGCCTATGTCCCATTGGAGAATAAATATGCATAATCTCCCAAATTATGCAAATTTGGTAATTTATTGGTATTCAAAAATATTTTCCATTAAAATGCAGATTGTCCAAAGATGTGGAGGGGTCCTGTCCTGGTAGGATCACCTCTAAGGTGCAATGGAAAAACACAGGACAAATGTACACCAACAATACAAGGGACAAACAGTGGGACATACACCCGTACCACCAGGGAAATCCTGCATGTATGTGTATCTATGTGGTACGGTGTGTTGCAAACACCCCTGGATGCTCGAGCAGGGGATGGGAGGGATGGATGGGGCAGGAGCACTCAATGTGCCATGGGCCAATGTGGGTGGGCGATACACTGCTGTAGTGAACAGTGGAAAGTCCAACAGATGGAATGCTCAGTCTGCTTTGCCGTGATGGCCTCTATGTGGTATGGAGGGGTGGTGAAGGAGGGGCAAAGTCCATATGCTAGTCCATGGCTCACCTCAGCCTCTCCCTCAGCCACGGACTAGCATATGGACCTTGCCCCTCCTTCACCACCCCCTCCAAACCACATAGAGGCAATCACGGCCAAGCAGACTGAGCATTCCATGTGTTGGACTTTCCCCTGTTCACTGCAGCAGCGTATCACCCACCCACATTGAGTGCTCCTGCCCCATCCATACCTCCCACCCCCCCGCTTGAGCATCCAGGGGTGTTTGCAACACACCGTACCACATAGATACCCACTATTGATACACATACTCACGGGAATTCCCTGGTGGTACGGGTGTTGGGATATGTTCCACTGTTTGTCCCTTGTATTGTTGGTGTACATTTGTCCTGTGTTTTTCCATTGCACCTTAGAGGTGGTCCTACCAGGACAGGACCCCTCCACATCTTTGGACAATCTGCATTTTAATGGAAAATATTTTTGCATACCAATAAATTACCAAATTTGCATAATTTTGGTGTACCCTATATTTGTCACAGATAGCCTTGGTAGGTTCCCCACCTCGGGAATATTTTGTGGCATGTTGGTTCAGGCTTGTTGACATACCAATTGGTAAATGGGTACAGGTATAACATTTAGTTGCACTACAGTGCTCATCTGCTGTTAGTAGTTTCTATATAATCTCCCAAATACTTTCTTTAAGATTTAAAAAGACTGATCTACCCAGAGGAAAACAATCAAAAATACTTATACTGGGGTTTTTTTTGCATTGAACAAGGACTTGCGCCAAGCATGTTCATCACTTGTGCAAGGCCTGTCCTTCCCATATATGCAGCGTTTGCAGTTGGCTGGCCTTGCTTTAAAATAGCTCTACTGAGAGAAATGCAATGGTTGCCATTACTGACCTACTTCCTAGGCTGTGACTTTTTTTTGACCTAGAACAAACATGCACATTACAAAAGCATAACTGAGAATTCCTGATCTGTTTACTTTTTATGTCATTGCCTAATAAAGTACTGAGGCCACTGGATCTGTATGACTGCCAATTAGCATTTTCTTATACAGGGGTTGGCCAAAACAACCTCCATACTCACACTACAGTCTTTCCTTAAAGTGTCTGTGCTATGCAAACTCATTGTGTCATTTAATCCCATTACTTGCAAACCTGTATTTTATTGAACCCAGATGTTTTGTTTAATTGCATATACATTTCGGGCTGCAAAGATGTGACTTCTACTCTAACCTGCATTCAATTCAAAAACACAATCATGTTCACAGGAAAGTTATTTAATTCTGCTGAACCTCACTGGGGTTTTACATTGTGTAAAGGATTAGGGTGAAAATCGATCCTTCAGTAAATTATTTCCATAATAATTGATCACAACCAACCATTACCAGTTGAATTGGAGATTTAAAATATGTGGTAAATAGGAGGAGAGGCAGTCACATGACTTGATTCTCCTCCTCCAGTCACTTTACATTCATTAAATTTGATGGAGTTTTTGCTTTCTGCAGGGTCACGAGGCAAGAAAATCATACTGCACAGCAGTAAGGTAAGCCACTGCCTTATAATAACCCCCACCCCCTCAGTCATCACCTTCCAGCTTGAGGCTCGGTTCACACAACTCCAAAGTCGCGCGACTTTCAGTGCAAATTTAGAATCCGACTTTGACAGGACTTTGTTGTGACTTTTTACACTCTGGTATTGAAGTCATATCAAGGTTGGACAAAAGTAGTGCAGGAACCTTTTCTAAAGTCAGACAGACTTGTATAATATCAGTTGAGACAACTCCCATTGGGAAACTTTGAATTTCACATGTCATCCTTCTTGGGGTCTCTCAAGTATGATCCTACGTCACATCAGTGTGAACCGAACCTAATGCTAATAAAACAACAGGGTCAGAGGAAAAAAATATCCAAATAATGGTGCCTTGCAGGGGAAGGACTTTTATACTAATTTCTTTGGTGGTCTATTTGTCTTACCTCCCTTCCATTCCAACATTGAAACCTCTGTATGTGGTTTCAGAATTCAACACTTCAGAAAGTGTCAAAGGCCTATATCACAGTAATCACTGGTGCTAGTGCTGGTACTTTCCTCCAACCTGGTTAAATGTTGGAACTATGGCATTCAGCAGGGAACACAGACCGCCAAACCTCCTGAAAGTGTCAAATACCAGAGTCTGCAGAGTTGGAATGGAGGGGAAGTAGAACACGCAGACCACCGGGGAGGTGAGTATAAGAGCTCATGCAAGGCACCATAATTTGAATATTTTTTTCCCAGACGAGGTCATTTTAAAATCAATATCATTATAAACAATAACATTATGCAGCCTGAAACTGATTTTAAGGACATGTGCAAGTCTGGCTCTTACATAAGCATTTTCCCTTTTCCCCCTTCTTAATAAGAACAATCTGCCAATTGATAATGAAACATAATCATCTTGTGACCAGCAGAAGAACTTGAATTAATCCCACATCTTCAGGCAGAGTTCAGTGTCAGCACAGGACACCACACACCAGTGCCTCCGGGAAAACAACTTGGCTACTAGAATTCTTTAGCTTTACACATTTTTCAGTGTAATATGTCATTATTAGTTCCTTTTAGAACTGATCAATGCTACATGGATAAGAGAAATATTATGAAGCTTCCATCTGCAATAGAAACACTGCTTGCATCCTTATATGGGAACAAAAATAACGATCTATTCGTTTATCTGTCTGATTTTTTAAATTAATCATCACCTAAGGGATGAATGGTCATGATTCCTGAGATGTGCATCTGAATGTAACACTCTGGGGAGTCTGAAATTGACTATATACCTCCAGAATTTGACAGCTGGATCAATTGTCAGGTGCCAGGATTTGCCCACATTTGCCCACAGTGGTTTACTACCAAATCTGAAAGAGCCAGGATTTAGATACCTAAACAAAATTAGCTATAAAAAAATGTAAATAAAAGGGGATCAGGAGATTAGGCATAAAATTACATAATCTGCCATTTTGAATAATCCACCAATAGTGAAGAACCTGTTCTCCTTTATTAGAGAACAAAGTGATTACTGTGACATCAATAATATACACAGCAGGTAAAATATGTTGAACACGTCACCATTTTTCTAGGCAAATATATTTCTAAAGGCGCTATTAAAAGAGAAAATATCCAGTGAGCGGCATGTGTGTGGACAAAAATGCATTGTTGATCTCAGAGGTCAGAGGAGAATGGGCAGACTGGTTCAAGATGATAGAAAGGCAACTGTAACTCAAATAACCACTTGTTACACCCAAGGTGCAGAATACCATCTCTGAATGCACAACACATTGAACCTTGAAGCAGATGAGCTACAGCAGCAGACCACACTGGATGCCAATCTTGTCAGCTAAGAACAAGAAACCAATTGAGCATTGTTTAAATGCCTGAATATTGTTTCTGACCATGTCCATCCCTTTATGATTACAGTGTACCCATCTTCTGATGGCTACTTTCAGCAGGATAATGCACCACTCCAATGGCCTCCACAGTCACCAGATTTCAAACCAATAGAGCACCTTTGGAACGGGATATTCACATCATGGATGTGCAGCTGACAAATCTGCAGAAACTGCGTGATGCTATCATGTCAATATGGACCAAAATCTCTGAGGAATGTTTCCAACACCTTGTTGAATCTATGCCATGAAGAATTAAGGCAGTTCTGAAGGCAAAAGGGGATCCTACCCGGTGCTAGCAAGGTGTACCTAATAAAGTAGCTGGTTTGTATATATATATATAATTTTACCAAGCAGCCCTTTTTACTGCTGAGCACAGATTGCCTATTAAACATTTACTATTCACACGTATAGTTTACATTGATTATGTTTACCCAACTGTAACTTTCAAAAGCTATATAGCAGATATAACTTTTTGGTATACATGCAGCATTTTTATTACATCAAATGTAATGCTTCCTTGACTGTTCATACAATAATACAAAGTTTCCAAGCATGTCCATAACAGACAACTGATAGGCCTCATATGTAAATGCAAAAAAAAGAGTGAGGTGACAATCTAATGACATGGGACATTTGTATATATGTCTTTCTCTGCAGTATATTTTTACCAATTTTACAGCCAATCGTATTTTACAGCTTAGATCATTGTTGAGGTGCTGACATCTGAATTGATGGCTCCACAGCATAAACAGACTAAAGTCAGTAATCCCCTCTAACTCATGGAACCTCAAATTCATCATGTAGGGAATGTAGTCTGCATAGTTGGAAATAGGTTCATGTAACCCATGTGCAACAGCTGGTGACTGGTCCACCTACAAAAAGATCTTTGAATGACTGATGCAAAATGCCACATTTCTAAGCAGAGAACAGCCAAACACCACACTCTGGTGCCAGTGTTTAAATAATAATACACGGTGACAGTCAAAGTGAAGTCTGCATCAGCAGGACAATAAACCAAATACAATACAGTATTTTTTTATATATAAATATAAATTATGGGCCATTTTGCTGTATGTGTTTTATTTGTTTTATTCTGCTCTGAACCCTCTGAAATCCTAATGGGTAATGCCACTTTAAAGCAACCCTGTCACCACCAAATAAACCACCAAGAATCAAGGTCTTAAAAAGATGCCACTGCTGAAGAATCTTCTGCAACCAAAACCTTCAAGTGTGTTAATTGCTTGGTCCCACTTTGCAATCTGTGATTCCATCCATTGGCCCCTATATCACTTAATGACACAGTAGTAGGAACCACAGTGTGCAGGGTAGCCAATGCCCAGGGAACCGGGAACCCAACATATATGGAAGTATGTCCAATGAAGAAGATTCTTCAGCAGTGGAATCTCTTCAAGAAAGCAAAGATAGGTGGCGTGGGCAATGAGGCGGGTAAGTTTTGAAATCCTTGTTTTTCATGCAACTTTCAAAAATTTCATTTAGATGATGACAGAGACACTTTACTGATAATCAAGCCATGAAGAGGATACAGAAGGGTGTATGCAGAACTATGTATAATTTTGTGACCTATTTTTGATAATTTCCTTCTTCATAAGATTACATGTCCATGAACTGCTCTGCCAAGCCCTGAAGACATTCTGTATGGAGAATGGTCTGATTGTGCCAACCTGACCTACTAACCAAAATCTATGTGCAGCTTTACGCTAGTCATAGACATGAGAGGTGGTCCAAAGATCTGACTACTATGTGATTATTTTGAGCAACAATCTGAACATATATGCATGTTTGCACTGGTTGCTTATATGATCATACTATCAACAGATAGTACAACAATGTGCTTCACACTGGCCTACTATATGGATTTTTGGTTTGTTTAGGTCTATCTCACCATAACCTCTTTGGGTATACTTTCCAGTACAAGAGGAAGAATAGGATGAATTAAAGCTGATTAGTATTGGTTTAAGAAATTTGCACTAGGCCTTGTGCTTCTGGGAGAAGAATCATCAAAGGAAAACGTAAATCTTCTGACACAGTCATTTTCTGTATAAAAGATGGGAATTTTGTGCTTACCCAATAAGATGCCGGAGGATCAGAGCAACATAAAAGAAAAATTGTATACAGTGAAATTCCCTTGTGTTAAAATGGCCCCTACCTCACTACTAAGGCATCTAAGGAAATCTTTAGGAGATGTAAATGTTTCACAAAAAAATGTCCATCATCCCACACCCAATTTCCTCTGGTATCCACTGACACAGTGTCTGATTGACAGTAAATGTCTAAATGGTCTATTCATTCTTTCCAGCCTTTGATCTGCTTAGGACAGGCAGCAATCTGCAGGATTCGGCACAGGGCTCAGCAATGAAGGAGTTAAAGGAATTTCACAGTTATCCTCCAAGCTGATTAAGACAAACAAAAAGACACTTCTTAATGAAGAGCTGACATGTGCCTGTATGGTTGGCTCCCTGGGAAATGTGTTACACTGCTTTTGTCTTCCATTATTTTGTGTGGCCACACATGACTTTGGCCTACAAAAAAATGTACTGCAACTAACACTTTATTAGACATGATATAAAAATGAATACAAACATAGATAAATCCCTTCAAGCTTGTTGTCCTGTAAAGAATAAAGAAAAAACTATATATAAGAAAGATAGATAGATAGATAGATAGATAGATAGATAGATAGATAGATAGATAGATAGATAGATAGATAGATAGATAGATAGTCATCCAATGACGAGCAAACAAAAATGACGTTTTTCTTCCTTGTACATAATTTGGTATTTTTTGCAAAGTGAAATTTCATCACATTTACTAAGCTCTGGGGAAAATTCCTATGCAAAGTGCAACTTCCCTTGCATATTGAACAGTTTCTTTTCCTTTAGTAGATCAACTCCATAGCGTCCTACTGCTACAGCATAACTGCTGATGTTTGCAAATGCTTTATTATATACTTCCAAACTAAGATGAATACGGTGGGTGTCTGCAGAGAACAGGACATCTTTGTGCTCTGGCTCAATTTCCTTCCTCTCTTTTTCATCTTACTCTTTATTGTTCTCTTTAATGCGTTGTCCCACCAAAGCTGTAAGAAGCTGCACCTCAAATGCTGGGTTTCACTGTATAGTGGCTACAAAGGCTGAGCACAGATGGATTAAAGGCACTATTTTTGACAAGATGTGGCTTCACAGGGAGTACAAATTACTGAGACCAAGGTGGACATTTGCTTGGCTCACAGAAGGAGCAAATGGGAAGTTTTGCAGTGTTATTGTAATGACCAGGAAACAAATGAGTTCAACAATTCTAGTTATTTTTTTACTTAAAGAAAATGTATATATTCATTTAAAGGCAATAATATAACGTATAACAATCTTAATAGCTTTATAGCAGCTGAAAAATAGGAAGGGAGGGCAGGAGGGCAGACACACTATAATTTTAAACTGATCCTAAGATGCATTTTCCTAATTTACAAACGCATATGTGAGAGAGGAGAGAACATGTGCCACCCTAGTCTAAGCTTAACCCATTGTTTTCAGTGGAAGGAAGGTGGGGAAGGAACCTTTCTCAAGGTTTTATGTGCTTTCTTTATCTGTGTCACCACATTTCACTGTCTTTTTTTTTACTATTGTTTTCAACAGGCCAATTTCCCCTTAAAATTTTTAAAAATCAGAGAAAAAACTGAAAAGATTTCAGGACCAAATCTAACAAACGAAATGAATCCTTACAAATAGGCAAAATATGATAAAATATACATATAATGATGCAGAATCATACTTTTTTGTCAAAATACCAAAAATAATGTCAACCTGTTTCACACATTAGTAAATCAGGCCAATTGGGTCATAAACTTGTACACAAATCATGCTAACAAAAAGTGTAAAGGTGACGGCGCTATATATTCTTATGCAATATGTCATATTAAACAGATAATTGCAAATATGGGAAAAAAAACTTGTAAAAAAATCAATCAATAGTGCATAGTAACAGTCCCAACACCAACATGAATTATAACAAATGCTTCAGATGCGATGTATCTTCAGTATCTTCAGCAAGAGCAATTCACCACGAGTGCTAAAAAGGTGGATGGCCACTCACCAGAAATGTTTGACGACTTTTTAGGGTTGGTCAAAAAGCGCATCTGTATATAGTCCAGATGGGTCCTGGGCTCAAGTTTCTCCACTGGTCCAGTCCTCCAATAGGGCTAAAGATGCAAGGGACAAACTCCACCAGGAACACGAGACGGAACTTATAGTGTAAGTTTTAATAAAAGCCTTAAAAGTATTGTACAAAAGTATCCACTCACATGCGATCGTACCATGCCACCTTGTGACTTGGGTGTTCGGATCAGTGTCACATATGGGTTGTAGCAGATCTCCGCTTCGACATATGTTTCGCAGTTTTAGTGTCATCAGGACACTAAAACTCATGCAAGTGAGTGAAAATATATTATATAAATATTATTATAAATCATTTTAATTATCGTATTTATCAGCATATAACAGGCACAGGCGTATAACACGCACCTTAATTTTAGGAGGGAAGATTCAGGAAAAAATGTAAATTTTAAATAAAGAACTTTGAAGCAAAATAAGGGCCATAGCCCATCATTGCAGCCTTATCAGTGCTAATCTGCAGCCTCACCATTGCCCATCAATGCAGCCTGCTCAGTACCTGTCTGCAGCCTCGCCTTTGTCCAACATTGCAGCCAGTTCAGTGCCTGTCTGCAGCCTCTCCATTACCCAACATTGCAGCCTGCTCAGTGCCTGTCTGCAGCCTCACCTTTGCCCAACATTGCAGCCTGCTCAGTGCCTGTCTGTAACCTCACCTTTGCCCAACATTGCAGCCTGCTCAGTGCCTGTCTGCAGCCTCACCTTTGCCCAACATTGCAGTCTGCTCAGTGCCTGTCTGCAACCTCACCTTTGCTCAATATTGCAGCCTGCTCAGTGCCTGTCTGTAACCTCACCTTTGCCCAACATTGCAGCCAGTTCAGTGCCTGTCTGCAGCCTCACCTTTGCCCAACATTGCAGCCTGCTCAGTGCCGGTCTGTAACCTCACCTTTGCCCAACATTGCAGCCTGCTCAGTGCCTGTCTGCAGCCTCACCTTTGCCCAACATTGCAGCCTGCTCAGTGCCTGTCTGCAACCTCACCTTTGACCAACATTGCAGCCTGCTCAGTGCCTGTCTGCAGCCTCACCTTTGCCCAACATTGCAGCCTGCTCAGTGCCTGTCTGCAGCCTCTCTATTGCCCAGCATTGCAGCCTGCTCAGTGCCTGTCTGCAACCTCACCTTTGCTCAACATTGCAGCCTGCTCAGTGCCTGTCTGCAGCCTCTCCATTGCCCAACATTGCAGTCTGCAGCCTCACCTTTGCCCAACATTGCAGCCTGCTCAGTGCCTGTCTGCAACCTCACCTTTGCTCAACATTTCAGCCTGCTCAGTGCCTGTCTGCAGCCTCACCTTTGCCCAACATTGCAGCCTGCTCAGTGCCTGTCTGCAACCTCACCTTTGCCCAACATTGCAGCCTGCTCAGTGCCTGTCTGCAACCTCACCTTTGCTCAATATTGCAGCCTGCTCAGTGCCTGTTTGCAACCTCACCTTTGCCCAACATTGCAGCCTGCTCAGTGCCTGTCTGCAACCTCACCTTTGCTCAACATTGCAGCCTGCTCAGTGCCTGTCTGCAGCCTCACCTTTGCCCAACATTGCAGCCTGCTCAGTGCCTGTCTGCAACCTCACCTTTGCCCAACATTGCAGCCTGCTCAGTGCCTGTCTGTAGCCTCCCCTTTGCCCAACATTGCAGTCTGCTCAGTGCCTGTCTGTAACCTCACCTTTGCTCAAGGTTGCAGCCTACTCAGTGACTGTCTGCAACCTCGCCTTTGTCCAACATTGCAGTCTGCTCATTGTCTGTCTGCAGCCTCTCCATTACCCAACATTGCAGCCTGCTCAGTGTTTGTCTGCAACCTCACCTTTGCCCAACATTGCAGCCTGCTCAGTGCCTGTCTGTAACCTCACCTTTGCTCAACATTGCAGCCTGCTCAGTGCCTGTCTGCAGCCTCACCTTTGCCCAACATTGCAGTCTGCTGAGTGCCTGTCTGCAGCCTCACCTTTGCCCAACATTGCAGCCTGCTCAGTACCTGTCTGCAGCCTCTCCATTACCCAACATTGCAGCCTGCTCAGTGTTTGTCTGCAACCTCACCTTTGCCCAACATTGCAGCCTGCTCAGTGCCTGTCTGTAACCTCACCTTTGCTCAACATTGCAGCCTGCTCAGTGCCTGTCTGCAGCCTCACCTTTGCCCAACATTGCAGTCTGCTGAGTGCCTGTCTGCAGCCTCACCTTTGCCCAACATTGCAGCCTGCTCAGTACCTGTCTGCAGCCTCTCCATTACCCAACATTGCAGCCTGCTCAGTGTTTGTCTGCAACCTCACCTTTGCCCAACATTGCAGCCTGCTCAGTGCCTGTCTGTAACCTCACCTTTGCTCAACATTGCAGCCTGCTCAGTGCCTGTCTGCAGCCTCACCTTTGCCCAACATTGCAGCCTGCTGAGTGCTTGTCTGCAGCCTCACCTTTGCCCAACATTGCAGCCTGCTCAGTGCCTGTCTGCAGCCTCTCCATTGCCCAACCTTGTAGCCTGCTCAGTGCTAGATTTGACAGAGCCGCAAACTCCTGCGTATCCGGCGCTCAGTCACTCACAGTCCCACCTCCTGGCACCGGGTATACAGGAGAAAGCGGTTCTGTGTAATGCGGCAGTGCTCTTCCTCTCCTTCCCTTCTGAGGCAGCCAGGAATCAGCGTATAACCGATTTCACCCCAATTTTCAGGGGGAAAAAGTGTGTGCTAAACACAGATAAATAAGCTGTGTTATCATCCTGTTTGTAAAAGACTGATACATCAGTCTTTAAGGAAACAACTCTATGATATGTTAACTGCATTGTTAGGCACTCCTATCCCCATACTATTAGGTGGAACACTACTTAGAGGCATAGTCCACCTTTACATAAAATGCTGTCTATGCAAGTAAGGGGGTGCTTGTAGATAAAAACAAACTGTGAAGTTTGACTAAAGTTAAATAATGCCCTTGCTATGGGTGTAGGCCATTTACATATCTCCCAAAGCTTGACTGGAAAACTCCCAGGATGTTGCTAGAATGTTACTAAGTTAGGTCTAGTTTTTAATGTTTACCTCCACCATCACTGATGATTCAAATATGCTCTTTCTCTTCCCTGATGCAGCAGCTCTGAGCTCGACGTTTGAGAACCTGCTCCTGTGATGGAGGAGGTGAGCAGTAACAACTAGGCCTTATTTAGCAACATCCTGAAAGTATTCCATTCAGGTTTCAGAAGATACATAAATGGCCTACACCTAAAGAAAGGACATCATTTAACTTTAGTAAGAGCTGCACAGTTTGTTTATATCTACAGACACCCCTTATCTGCATAGGCAGTTTTCTGGTAAAGTTGAACTAACCTTTTAACCTCCAACCAGATTGCCTCTTGAGGCATCAGTTTAAATTTATGACACATGTTTGGATGGCAACCAGCCAAACTATAGCAAAAGCCTGGCTATCTGTCTCACTCTCATCCTCCAAGGTTAAAGGTTAAATCTAGATTTCATTGCATATTCTCCAATGAAAAACTGAAAGCATAATTCTCTGACACAATGTCCGAACTGAATAGAACTGGACTTTGACCATTGCTTGATAGACATGTAAAATTGATACGCTCTGCCCCTTGCAAATAATTGTAAATAAAATGGAGGGCGTACTGGCATAGTGTAAGATCCAGAAAAATTGTTTAAAATAAATATATTGTGCTCACAAAAGTGATATAAAGACATACTTCTCACACAAAATCTATAGGGAACATTTCATCAACCAACAAGTGTGCGCATCCGACTTTTAGTGCTTCATCGGAAGAACAACCTCTAGTATAATGGCTAACGCGTTTCAATGCTCTTCCTTCACAGAAGAAACAGGCACTCCTAGCATTGGTGAGTTAGCTCTGATGAAGAGGCACACATTTGTAATGTGTTAGCCAGCATACTAGAGGTTGCTCTTGGAATGAGTCTTCAATGGAGGGATGAGCATGCTCGTTAGTTGAGGAGATATTTTCTATAGAAATTGTATGAGAAGCGTGTCTAACCAATTAAAGCTTTTTGAGTTTCTTACACTATGCCAGAGAGAGAGAGAGAGAGAGATGCAAAAAAGCTGATGGTTTTTATACTATTTACTAATTATTCTATATGTATATATATATATATATATATATATATATGTATATATTTTCTTTGCTGTAGAAATAGAATCTGGACAAATAAGTGGAACTTTGGCAGACATAGACTCGTAGATTCCAAGTTGAGCACTGACATTAGTTCCATATCTTTGAATTGCCCTTTGGGCCTGATGTAACTCACCTTGGTTCCGAGGCACTCATTTCCTCTTCCCATTTCTTTCCATATTCCTTTCCTGCTAACACCTATTCATTCCTAGCTGCTTAGGTTGACAATATTTCAGAATTCCTGATTTACTTACGGGTTAGGTATTTCTTTTGATGTTCTTTGCTGATGTTACCCCAGTGTAACTGAATACTATGTTGTATTCCTTTACAATGTGGTATCAGTATGGTTGGTTTCTAGTTGCCTGTGTACTCTGATTTTCAATACAAATATTTTTATCTGCAAAAAAGTAACTTAAATATTGTGTTTATATAATGGTAAAAGAGAGAACCGGTGAAATATAATTGAAAGTTTGCTTTAGTAAATGTATTATCTATAACAATATCTTTAACTTCCAACTGACAGACCTACCGTGAAAAGAGCAGAAGGCCCTGGACTTTTTGTGAAATTATGAGAATAATCACCAAAAATTCTCTTTGTAAAGAATGAATTATTTCAGTAGTGAACTTCAGGTCAGTGTTACATGCAGCCATCCTTTGAGCTGCATATACACATAGGTAAATATCACTGCATTCCAGCGCTTACACCTTTTTGACCTTCTACACTTCTGCCAATCAGGGGTCAGAATCTCATTATGAGGATCATAAATTCATCAGTGTGAATGAATGCCAGATGGATAGACTTACCAAGAAGTGTGATCATCATTGTCATACCATGTGTTTTTTTTTTTGTGACCTCACCTTATATTTTAAATTAGTAAAATGGCACCATGCACATCAAAGTGTCCTATGACTTTAAGCCACCTGATAAAACACAAGATGAAGCCCCAGAAGCAAGCGTGTGACCATACTGAAACAGCTGTGTTGGGCTGCAAGCTTTCAGGGCAGCAACAAAATATTTAAGGATGCATTTGCTAGAGAAGTATAACAGTTTGAGCCTGACCACGTGAGTACCACCCACCGGACGGGGGGGAGTCGGGTGGTCTGCTTGCCGCCCCTAAGGGGGTTGGGTGATTTGTTTGACATCCCCCCCCCCTGGCACCAGCCACCATTGGTGGAGACTAAATTATCACAGCTAATTTTTAGACAAACATCTAAATATACAGATGAAATATATATAGCTGTTTTCCTTGCCAAAGGGTTTGTTTTACTGTGCATCCCGGGATGAGATTTGCAAAGCTCTCCCACAGAGCATAGCCCTGTCTTGCTGGGGAGGGGACCTATTCTTTCTCACTTTTATACGTTTCCCCAAACCCACCCTCTAACTAGACAACAAAAATAGAAGCAGCAGACTGATTAACTCTTCTCTTTATCACTCTATCTCAGTCTCTTGCAACGCAGTACACCTGAATGTAGTGGCATAACTAGAACCTTCAGAGCCTCAGGACCAGAAACCATGAAGGCCCCCCGACCCCCAGGCCAAGGCACTTCTCTCCAAGCCAGGAGCCTTTCCCACTGATCTCGGGGCCCTTTATTATGGTCCAGGAGCGGGACCCTTCCTGCTGTCTTGGGCCCCCCCACCCACGGTGGCGGAACACAGGGCCCGATTCAACCTTTGCGACCCTGAAAGTTCAGCTACTGCCTAAATGGCTCCTTGTGCTGCTTTTTCCTCTCCCAATCGGAGTTCTGCTGTACAGGGGATTGCAAGAGGCTGATACTAAATCATATTCAGGGACTATTCGGGTACTCACACTGCCTGTCGAAAAAACCTACATTTAATGATGTATTAATGAATACAAAGCTGCATTAATTTGCATCTTTTATATCTGCCAGGAGTTCTCCTTTAAAGAAATATTGACTTTAGTGATAGGAACTTGTGCTTGCTTCAGACATCCAATAATATATATGCAGGAGAGGTTAATATACCTTTTTTTCAATTCTCTTGCTATTGATAAGGGGTTTAAAGTGTTACTAAACCCACAACAGCAAAATTAGTCTGTATATGCTGTAAAGCATGTGTGTCATACTCACTGTGGAACCTAAGGGGTTAATCCTCTGCATTGTGTAAAAAGGCTGTTTGATCCTGTCTTCTCTGATCCTCACCTTTTTTTTACTGTCCCCAATCCATCTCCTGATAGTACAGAGCCTTGGAGGCACTGTACACATGCTCAGTTTGGTGTGTATTGCTAGAGAGGTTTTTTTCTCCTGGGGGGGTGCATGTGACCAGCACTGTTCAGAGGGTTAGGGGTTATGTAGACTCATAGGACAGTCAGAGTAGAAAGAAAATTCCTCCTACAAGCTTTAACCAGACACTAACAGAAGTCACAAGACTGCTATAACGGCTGATGAGAAAAGGTATTTAGCAGTTTACATTTACTAAAATGATTGCATTTCCATTTTCTGTGTACTGTGGGAGACCAGATATAGTGAATGCAGGGTCCTGGGTTTCATAACACTTTAAGACCCCTTTCACACTGGGGTGGCGGGTCTGTTAGTGGTAAAGCGCCGCCTTCTTTAGCAGCGTTTTACCGATGTTTAAGCAGCGCTTTTCAGCCTCTAGCAGGGTGCTTTTAACGCCCCAAGAAGGGGTTAACAAGGGGTTAAAAGCGCTTGTGTTGCGGCGCTTCCGAAGTGATTTTGAGGCGCTTCGGAAATGCTGCCCATTCACTCCAATGGGCAGGGGTGGTTGGGAGTGCTGTATGCAGCACTCTTAAACCACCCCAAAGATGCTGCTTGCAGGACTTTTCCTAACGTCTCGCAAGCGCACCACCCCAGTGTGAAAGCACTCAGGCTTTCACACTTGGGTGACATGGGAGGCAGTTTTCAGGCGCATTACAGGTGCTATTTCTAGCGCTAAAACACCTGAAAACTGCCTCAGTGTGAAAGGGGTCTAAGCCTGGGTTTACATTAGTGTGGGAATGAAACTCGCACCATTTCATTCCCGCATGTCAGTCCTGATTTCAGGTGTGATTTCAGAGACATCTGTGCGGGTTGCTGCACAGACGGCAATGGATATTGCACCTGAAATTGGCAAAATTAGTACAGAAACTACTTTTGGAAATCGGTGCTGTGCCGCAAACCCAACATTGCGTCGATTAGGACGGTGCCATTGCCGGCAATTGCTGCCAATTTGGCATGAGATTTGACATGTCAAATCGCATGCCAAAACGCACCTATGTGAACCAGGGCTAAACGGAATTCACTCTACATGAATGGACATTTCTTTAGGAACCCTCTCACCTTCACCTTTGTCTGAAGTTTGCTCCAGTATAAAATACTGCCTTCAGATATTGTTAGAATAAATTCTTATTTAAATAAAATAGATGTGGAACTGGAAGGCATTTTTTACACATTCAGTCATTTCCCAGAAACTTAAAATGTTCGGCTCACATGTTTAAACTTTTAAATGGCTGAAACCCAATTCCTAAGATTGGAAGATGGAATTCTATAGAGGTTTTCTAGCTCATTTGAAGCAGATTATGTTCTAACATTTAGGCACAAAGCTGTTATCCATACAACACCTGAAGTGTAAATGAAATGTTGATGAAACCTGAAAACCACCCCTGAAATGTAATGGTAAATGTAACCCATGTGTACTACACAATGAACGCTGCTGCTTAATAAAGTAACACAGAAAACCATTAATTAAGAAGGGAAAAGAATTCTAGCAAAGTCATTTCCAGCTCCTGACTCCACCCTGGTGAAAAATGATCCTGGGCAATTCTTTGGGAAAGGTATTTGTTTCTTTTGAAGCGGTGTATTTGAAATAAATGAAAGCTGCCTACGAGTGTTCTGTCTGTGCACTCCGTCTGTTGATGCAGCTGGGAACAATAGAGGAATATCTTATTTTTGGAAAGAAACTGATGTTTAAAAAAATGGGCTTGGGCTATCTTAGCGAAAAGTCCCACATTCTAAGAGGAAAAAGAAACAGATTAGGGTGTGCCCAGAAAAAAAAGCCCTTTGACCTACTAGATGATGTCATTGCTTGCTTTAATGTCCTCCAGTGTGTATGATATTTACAGCCTGTTTATAACCTATAGGGATTTTTTTTTGTCCTTAAGTAACTCTATATTATTTGTTAAAGTGACACTAACCAACGTACTTATTCTCCAAAATGAATCCATACACATCTGCTACTTAATGGCTCTGTAATCTATATTTCATTAAATTGTTTCTTTATGGGGTTGATTTACTAAAACTGGAGAGTGCAAAATCTGGTGGAGCTGTAAATGGTGGCCAATCAACTTTAGCATGTTCAATTAAAGTGGATGTAACCCTACAAAAAAAATGATCATGTTCCTTTAAAGCAGGATATACAGCATAGTGTTTGTGCGGTGTCATTTGTCCCTCTCTAGGCAGTAAAATACCTGATTGATCCTGCCTGCTCCTGTGACCCCCTTAGTGTGCTGACCACAGTAATCATGGCTTCCAATCCATGATTCTGTGGTCAGTTTACGTGCCCCCCCTCCCTTGCTGCCTGTCAGCTCGGGAGTCTGTGTGTGAGCCGTCTCCTCCACCCCACTACTATGGCTGTAAAATCACTAACCCCAAATCCTCTGTTACAGAGAGATATACTGTGCAGTATCTGTGTTTTAAAAAATATGCAGCAAAATACCTTCTTTCAGAGCGCCACTGTGTGCTCATTTGACTTCCTGCCACTCTCCTCCTCTCCTCCCGGCTGTATTCAATGGGGAATATCAGCCCCTCCCACTGTAGTCCTGTAGAACTGATTTCTATGCACACCTGCAACAGATTTTGCACTCTCCAGTTTTAGTAAATCAACCCCACTGTGTTTTTCTGCTTCCCTGTAATGTGTCGATTCCATGGCCTGTGCTTCAATACCACTAGTTGGTAAAGAATTTCCTGAATGTTTTCATAGAATTGGCACATTATAAAGGGATCTTGGGGAGCATAACCTTGATACTTATAATAAATCTTACCTGTATGCAGGGGCATTGCTAAATCTACAAAAGATCTGGGGCTAGAGCCCATATCAGCAAAGTAGAGTCATATGCTTGAGTGGGAATACACATGTATAAAATATACATGTTTGCGTGTGTGTGTATATATATATATATACTGTATATATATATATATACATTGTTATATTTCTGAGTGATCCCCCTTACATCAGGGTCCCCAGAGAGCCCCCCCATTTTCATCAGTGTCCCCAGAGAGCCCTTTCCTTACATCTGGGTCCCCAGAGAGTCTTTTCCTTACAACAGTGTCCCCAGAGAGCCCCTTCCTTACACCAGGGTCCCCAGAGAGCCCCCTCATTTACATCAGTGTCCCCAGAGAGCCCCTTCCTTACATCTGGGTCCCCATTGAGTCCCTTCCTTACAACAGGGTCCCAGAGAGGCCCTTCCTTAAATCAGGGTCCCCAGAGAGGCCCTTCCTTACATCAGGGTCCCCAGAGAGCCCCTTCCTTACATCAGGGTCTCCAGAGAGCCCCCTCTTTACATCAGAGAGCCTTACATCAGGGTCCACAGAGAGCTCCACCTTACATCAGGGTCCCCAGAGAACACCCCTATACATCAGGGTCCCCAGAGAACCTCCCCATATATCAGGGTCCCCAGAGTTCCTCCCCATACATCAGGGTACCCAGAGAGCCTCCCCATACATCAGGTGGACATGAGGGCCGAGCCAGAGCCTGTGCTACCACGGCTCAGTCTGCCCCTGCCTCCTGCATTCTGGAGCAAGACATAGCTGCCAATTGCAGAACTGCACCCACCCGGTAAGAGACTCGGGGCTATAGGCCCCAGACTATGGGCTGTAGCCCCAATAGCCACCCCCTAGCAACGCCCCTGCCTGTATGTATCATGAATATCTTCTAAACTTGTTCCATTTAGGAGATATTTCATCTGCACCAGCTCATAAATGCAGAGAGCACAGTGCAGTGATAGTGACTCCCCTATGCATGCATGGGGGTGACATCATTGCGGTCTGGCTATTCAAAGGGCCAGAGAGTGCGAACCTGGAAGGAAGATCAGTCGAAGATGGACGAACTAGTAGCAGTGACAGCTCAGCACTGGAGGGCTTTGTTTGAAAGATAAGTCTGGCATAATGTGCTGGTATCCAAAGTTCAATTAAAGAGATGCGCCACCCAATGTGTTAGATAATTTCTGGTCGCTGCACCTAAATAGCTAAATAAATATATTTGAAGATCATAGGGCGCTGACCAATTCTATCTAAATTAAGTGCACTAGTGAGCATTACTAATGTGCTAGTATCTGGTGTATTCTAGCACATTATGGCATAAACCTGCAGGAGGCACATAACAAATTAAGAGTTTACTACTGCTTTAAAGGGCCCCTGCATATGAATTTTAAAATGGGCACTGGGGGCATTTCTGGCATCAGCTTAGCACCCCTAAATGCCAAGTTTGAGAGGTTATAGTGAGTGGAATAGATCATTACATATGACCTATTTTGTTTGCTAGGCTTGACTTTACATTACATTGGCAGGAACCCAGTGCTAGTCTTTGAAAGGCAAAGCTTCTCCCAGCAGGAGCACTGCAAGGAAAGGCCTAGGTAACATGTCCAGTGAGTAAATCCATGCAAATGTTGCTAGCAGGGATCCTACTAGCCAGAGGGAAGGAGAAGCACTCCAATTTGCAGCATGAAAGTATCAATCTGCTTGACTTTTACTTTCCACGGCCTGTGCTTCACTTCCACTGGTTAGTGAAGAATTTTCTGGAAGGTTTCATGCATTTGGCCTTATAAAGTGATCGAAGGGAGCAGGACCTTGAAGTACCATTTAGCATCGACTTTCCAACAATGGTGTATAAAGTGAGTGCTACTTGCACATTATTCCCACTTACCTCTTGCTTACCAGCCGGTGACTTGACTTGCTCATGGTGGCTTACCATAAAAAACTATGTAACATCTTTGAGTAGTCATCAGCAGGTTCACTTGTACCTTAACAATGATTGGTTAATGTGAACTGATGACCCCACATACAGAGCAATGACAGATGCAGCAGCTACTACATACTGCGGTATTAGACAAGAAACCCAGTAGAGCAACATTAATTGCAGACTGCATTGGCAATGATTCCAAAGATAAATACACACCCTAAATAAAATGAAAAATCCCAATATAGCTATAAAACACCACCAAGGGTTCTTTATTGAACGTTAACACATGTGCAGTTCCCTAAGGGACTTACAATCTAATTTTCCTAATAAAGTGAACATATAGGGGTTGATTTACTAAAGGCAAATTGACTGTGCACCTTGCAAGGTGCAGTTGCTCAGGGGCTTAGTAAATGAGCAGAAGCTCTGCTGACTTCCATCATCCAATCATGTGCAAGCAAAAAATGTGATTGGTTCTTCTTTGTAAAATGAAGCTTTATGCCATTTACTAAGCTCTGGGGCAATTGCACTTGCAGTGCAAAGTGCACAGTCTAGTTGCCTTTGGTAAATCGAACCCTCCGTGAGCACAGCGCACACACAGAGGACAGTTCGAGGGGAAGCCATTTAAACTGAAATGACAGGCACAACAGGTGTGCATGTTGGGGAATCCCCATTATGTACTGTAACTGACTAAAGATAAAATCTGTGAATCTCTTGACATGAATCTTAAATTGATAGAATTTGAGGAAATATTCGAGATCATCATGCAGCACATGCTGTATACGAATTATTATATTCATCTTCCAAGCAAGGCCTTTAGGAAGAAAGAATGTCTAAATGTGGCACTATCACACTTGTTCAAGCTTTTCCAGGCAGACTGTCACACATCCGTTGCACTTTAAACATGACATCCGACCTAAGGAAGTCAAAGGTCATCATGAAGTGCTTTTGCACAAGATGCCTTCAAGACTGAATTCATGTTGGGCACTCTTTCCATAATGAGCACTGCGGTGTAAAAATAAAACTACCTTTAGCAGATCAACACCTGTCAAGCTGGGCCTTCCCCAATCAAATCAAAAATCCTTATTTGACATAGGAAGAGCATTAGTGTGTACATAATTTTGCACTTTAACAGGCGACAAATGACTGCTAGAAACATGCAAGGTCACGGTTAAGGGAATGAAGCGGCTACGTGTCGAATACAACCAATGACAGCTGGTGATCACTGTCATTTGACGCTGATCGTGTGATAAGTAGAGCTACCGAACACTACTTTATCGTAATAATCACTTTTCCTCTGCCCCTCACTGTCAAGGATCTTATGGAGACATTATAAAATAAATACTAGTAATAAAAATAATATACCCTAGTTTAATAAAGAGTTAATTGTTTGTAAAAGGTTATTTTATTAATAGACATGTTTTCACCAAAAACCTACAAAGCTCATTATATATCCCTAAGTACTTGTGTGATATATCCAAGGTCACATTCGTATGAACCTTTTTAGTGGTAAGGACATGGACTAATGTAATTGTTGGGTAATATGTCAGTGCTACATACATACTGGATTCAAAAAATATCTAAAAATGTCTTATCCTTTTTCACAGACCACAGCTCCTATAAAACTGACAGCCATTCTTCCTTGGAGACTAGTGATGTTACCATGGTGTGTCTGGAGCTGGTGAAAGCCCCATACCTCCTGTTAGCCTGATGCACCATGCAGTACTGCTCATAATATATGGCATGGATGACAAATGAGCATGATTTGGGCCCACTGGGCTGAAAACCACCATGTCATGGGGGTCCCCTTCCTTCAGACACATGAGCCTTAGTAGTGTGCTAGTGCAGCAATTTGATGCCATGGTTCAGCTCCATCTTTTCTGTCTCCGTGAGAACACCAAGATGTTGTATTATCTGAGAACTGCTTTTAATATCAAAATTACCATAATTGCTCTGCCTTCTGATTGGCTACCCGGAGCCTATCATCATGTAAACCATACCCTCTTCCTTCCTGTTGCTTAGGAGCATGAATGATCATTCAACGTTGCCACCTCAGTGGTGCTGAGATTTCAGTCCTCAGCATCTGCCCAGTGATTCCGCAAAATCAGGAGCCCAGAGAAGGTTTCTTATGTAAGGCACACACCACTGACATCATTCCAGCTACAGCACGAGGGGAAACAGGCAAAACTCATACACACCCAACTATCGACCCACAATCAGGATTCCGGAATAAATCACACACGTAGGGAAATCACGCTGAGAAGGAAATGAACAGATCCTGGCACCGTATTTGTCATTCGCTGACAGCGAAGGTTAATGTGAAGCTTAATCAGCAATATCATAGATTAGATTCCCTTCGGCAGAACCAAGTGTCCTTTTTCTTCTTAGCTCTAATGATTTTTGCACTTGCCGTAAAAGAAGGGGTTAAAACCTGCATGATACCTATAAAGCACTGATAAAAATCATGCATCCAGCTTCTGTACAAAGCAACCAATGCCTGTCTGTAGCCAGGGGATGGTCCAGGCTGTGAGTAGTTCTCTCCTGCAGACAGATGAAAAGATACTGCAGATGGAAGCAGCAGCTATACAAGGGCAGCAACAGTGCACTCCCAGATACAACTCATAGGGAAATCCATGATACCGAGTCACTCAAAGGACAAGTGCTTGAATCACAATATATTCAAAGCGTCTACACCATTTACTAGCAATGCTCACTTATGGAAAGCTGGCAAGCCTAACAATTATTCCCTTCTTTATCCAGCAAGCCAATAAATGATGAAATCCAATCTTACAAGCACACCAAATCAAGAGCATCTGTAATAATACAGATTACTTATAATCATTCTTATGTACAGGAAAACCTATAGCACTAGACTTCGCACTTTTGTAAAAAAACAAAAACAAAAACATAAACATTTATATATAATACACATAAAGAAATTGTGCCTAAAGCATACATAGCAGTGGCAGTGTATGTGCAGTGGGTCCCCCACCATTACAGCAGAATGAAATGTTATAAGAAGTCAGTAAGCTTTAGCTATCATCAGTGGTCCTACAAGAAGGATGCTGGACCTTTTAGGCCCATGCCGGCTTTAATTACAGGTTCATTGTTCATTTAAAGCAGACATCATTTTTACAGGTCCCTTGAAGGAGAAATGGCCTTTCTAAAGCAAATGAGGAGCAAATCCAAGGCATTGAGCAGCTGTTGTCTCCTCTTGCTGCTGGAGCAGCAATGCAGATTTCCCTCCCTTCCCTGGTAGCATCTGAGGTGATAATGAAACATTTGGACACTTATTAGCATAAGATAAGCAATGTGGTTCCTAAAATGAAGAGGTCAGAGGAAGGCTAGGAAATGAGTGCTTTTGAAACAATTAAGACTTTTTTTTTATTTTCACTTTTGGGTTTAAAGGGCCTGAACCGCTTCACCTGTCCCCCACCCAGCACAGTGCTAAAGACAACAGCACAAAATGACATCTAAGACGTGGTACTCACGCACGGTCTCCTGCTTTGGATCCAAGCTGCTGACAAGCTGCTGGACAGTACCGATTTTCCCTTGCAGCGTCCGTACGCGCCTGGCAGTGACCTGAATTTCTGCTTCAAGATCATGGAATATGGAGCAGGCATGCCTGGCCATATCCGAAAGCTGGCGTAAGATCCGCGACATCGCAACGTTGCTGATCACGCACAAATCCAAAGTTGCCACATCTTTATCCTTCTTGTCAACGGGCAAGGATTCCCTCTCCTCCGAGGGCACCTGCGCCGAAGGTGCCACATTAGCCGACAATTCTTCCCTCGAGTTCCCCCGGTGGTGCTGCCGCTGCTCATCCCCCTGATCCCTGGAACAGCTCCCTTCGACCTGGGCGACAGCGTGCCTACACAGCCACTGGGGCTCAACAATCCGCTTGGCAAAGGGCATTGCAGATCGCCCTTCGCGTTATCCTGCGATGATGCCTTGGCTTGCCAAATCCTAAGGAAACAACATCAAATAAGACAGATAGGGGTCAAGAATCCTCCGAAATGAAAGGTTGTAGCGATCCGCCAACCACTGTGCCACTCCAGTATAGGTCCAGTTCCTTTTTCTTTTTAAATACAGTGATCCCTATTTAATCCTGTGCAGGTCCTCATTGTGGGGAGCCTTTTTTTATCCTAGCCATGTTTTCCCCTCCATGTGTGACAGTGTGCAGCTGTGACTTGGGAAGTATCGCAGTTGTGCACTGCTTCCCTAGGTCCTCTCTTCGCTCTGATCATCCAGTTGCTTTTTGGATAGCTTTTCTCTGCCTCCCTCTCTGCTTTCACCATGCTACAGTGAGGCAGACTGAAAACCTGGAGGCAGGAGTTACACAGAGATGTCTGAATGGGGAGGTGAAATCTGAAAAGGGACAGGGAGGGTGGAGGAGGTGCTGGAAAGCCAAGGGGAGGAATCAGGACATTCTACACAAGACACTGCCTTCCCCAGTCTCAGTCAGTGAAGAGCTGGCTTCTATGCAGAGACAGTCTGCAGCAAATCTCTTGACTTGGCAACTTCCAGCGCCGTTTTACGAAACCCCAGGCCATGGATTCTGCTTCTGGTTTTAGAGTTTAGATTCCATTTGAAAAAAAAAAATCAAGGTTTACAGAATACAGACAGGAGTGCAGGAGCCTGAATGGCATGGTACATTTAAAACCAGTCAATCTGCTCTGCTTCTGAAAAAAAAAAAAAAAAAGGTCCACTCATCAACGTCTAACTTTCTAGAATACAATGAAACGAAAAAAGAATCAACCCACCAGCTTTCAGGTGACTTCCTATAAAAAAATCAAGACAGAGATATTTTATTTGCAATACTTTATTATGTATTTCGGAGTCAATTTATAAAGATTTGAAACCAAAATAACCAGCCTTATTGTAAGATTGGCAATATCTCTCTTTTTCTGTTATCTATTAAAACGGAAAGATTTTTATATGACATTTCTCTGCTTTTCAGCATTGTGGCGTGTTCACTATGATACCCATTTTATAATGGACTTGGTATATTCTTTATTCCTTTTTCTATAGGATATATGCTTGGGATGTTGTCAGTACTGCTTCTTAATTAACAGTGCAGTGCTGCTGATTATATATATATATTTTTTAGCGTTTCTTTTTTTTTTTTTTCAACATTAAAAATTAAAATAAAAAATGCAGTGCTCAGCAAACATAAAGAATAATTGGGTATGCTTTAACATAAGTCCAGTGTAATAAATATGAAGTAAAAATGATGCGAAAAGTCCAGAGACAAAGCGATTGCTGAAAATATTAGTCCTCTACCAATGAGGTAGTTGTGTCACCTCCACCTTGAGCAAAAAATGCACACTCACCGGACCTTGTTGTAAAACACGCTAGTTAAAGATAGTTTATGGTTGTTGCATCCATACAGACTCCAAGGAGTCACACTCAAAAATATCTCCTCTCCTTTGTGATCTCTATAGGTACTAAGACCATCATCATCTCCCATCCATAAGTTAATCACCAATAACAAACAGAAAATCTCATAGCGTAGTATTTATTGGTGAAAATATATAAATACATTGATAAAATCATAGATAACACTTACATATGCAGCCGCCAATCTAGACTACAAATGGCGGCAGGACCTAAAGCATTAAGTAAGTATAAACATATAAGTTGCTGTTGGCACATACATAAGGGGCCACCAGACTAAAGCTGGGTATACACGGGCCGAACGTCGGGAGTTGCCGGTAAAAGAAAAACACCCAACATTGGGCCCATGTGTATGTCCGTCTGTCTGACAGAAGCTGGCCATTTGGCCGACTTCTGTCGGATGAGCATGCAGGAAAACCAGCAGCCGGCCGACTCCTGATCAGCAATCTCAGCCAATGGCAGAGAGGGCTGATCGGAGTGTTCTGTCAGAACACAACAGCTCAGCAGGGGAGATCGCTGTACTTACTTTCGTCCAACCACTGGGTTGGAAAAAAAGCTCATAGGGGTTTATTTACTAAAGCTGGAGAGTGCAAAATCTGGTGCAGCTCTGCATAAAAGCCAATCAGCTTCCAGGTTTTATTAAAAGCTTAATTAAACAAGCTGAAGTTAGAAGCTGATTGGCTACCATGCACAGCTGTACCAGATTTTTCACTCTCCAGCTTTAGTAAATCAACCCCATAGTGTGCACCAGCCTTAAACCAGAGTGGCAGGAGGACTCTACAGCTGTTTTGTGTACAAATGCATCATCAGGAGTATGCAAGTTTAAGGCCTCATACACACGGACGTTTTTTGACGCCGGCGTTTTCTGGCGTTTTTTGCAGCTCTCCATGTTAGTCAATGGCCCCATAAAAACGTCGGCGTTTCTGAGCTGTAGGTGGCGTCGGCGTTAGTGAGCAGAAAGTAGAACCCATGGCCATCGCGTTCTGAGGCTGTAACATTTTGCCATTTTTTGACGCCGACGCCACAATATGCCAAGAAACGCCAACATATGCCACCATATGCCACCTATTATTATACCGGCGTTTTCCGGCGGTTTTTGACGCCGACGTTTTTAGGTTGAAAAATAGCAGAGGGATGATTTTGTTTTAAAAAACGCCTATTGACGCCTACGCTCACTAACGCCGAAAAACGTCGCCTTTTTTTCCTTGACGTCGGGCCCGACGTTTTGTTTATTTTTTTATATACGCCCGTGTGTATGAGGCCTTAAAATAAAAAGCCCATCCCTGAGATACCAGTTCAGCACAATAGTCATAAAGTCATGGACCCTCATGACTGAAAATTTGTAAGCATGCAGTCCCTACCCCATGCCTATACTTGCCCATGTGCTCAATGTTGAAGGAATATTTTGATAGGGGTCCATAAAAGAAGGAGCATCTCTTCTAAAGCACTGATGCACCAGAAAAACATTCTTCAGCACTGCTAGAACATCCTTTATAACTAGTTAAATCACAATACTTTAATGCAACCCAGAGTTAAAGCAATATCAGAGTAAAAAAAAGTTACAATGGCAATACCCTGTGATGAAAACAGCTTATATTTACAAGTCTGGCGGTCAGTTTGCTAAAACACTTCTTTGTAGCAGAGCACCCAGGAACCGATCTCATCTCACACTTCTGAATGTGTGGAAGAACATGTCCTATGCTGACCGCTGTGGTTCCCCCCGATGACCCCTATGTCATATTGCGTCCTGCAGTAACTAGGGGTCCACGAAAGGAACCTTTGCCGACAGTGGGGGGCATAAGCTATTTGATATGCCTAAAGAGCTGAATTGACAATTGTAATTTTTTTAAACACCTCATAGGGTCACTTTAAACTCTGAAAAATATATAAATCTAATCACTAAAATATCATACAAGGGTTAACATGTTATTGTAAGTTAAAAAGTAATTTTCAATCATTTTGAATCTGCATCTTTTACTAAAATATTAGCGTGTGATCCTGCCATAAAGGTCCTTGTTCATTCCCTGTTATAAGCAGACAACGCTCTCCTAATTGTACTACTGCGCTCTCTATTACACGGCCTTACAAAAACAACTATAAGCAGTGGTGTCCACATTGCACAGGTCTGGTCCAGAATAATACAATACAGTAAAACATAGTCCTTTAGCATATGCCATTCAGCTAGCGTTTACTGACACTACACCAGATCTTTTGCAGGGTTCCTTAATGATTGGTTATGCCTCAATTAAGGTTTCGCATTTATAGTCTAACGTCTACAGTAATTAAGCTCCCATTCACACCGGTGTGGCCTTGAAATCGTGCTACTTCAGCGTGATTTCAAAGCCGCACATCAATGCGATTTGCACTGACGATTTCATTGTGGCTTGGGACTTCATACAACAGAAGTCTATTCAAGTGGTTTTGAAATCTGCAAAAAGTAGTGCAGGAACCGTTTTCAACGTCACTGCAAGATGTCACGTCGCAGCAATTTGAGCGGTTCCATTGCCAACAATGGGGTGCGACATGTCATGCAATTTAGAACGGTCAAATCGCATGACAAATCGCACCAGTGTGAACAGGGGCTTATAGTCTATTCCAACATTTATATCTTTATTTCAGGACAGAGAATGCTTTAAAGCGGTAGTAAACAATGCTTGGTCATTTGTACCTACAGGTAAGCTTCTAATAAAGGTTATCTGTAGGTACAATGAACACCTCCTAAATATGCACTGTTTAGGAGATATTCACAATTTCTTCAGCTGGCGATGTCACTGGTGCATGTACACTGCGCTCTGAAGTGAGGGCACACTGTGTGCTGTCAATCCAGAGCACTGTGCCGCGATCATAACTCCCGTACAAATGAGTGACATCATCGCGGTTTGGTCATTCAACCGACCAGGGCCCGCGAACCTAGAAGAAAGACGGTGAAGATGGAATCCCTGTCAACAGTGACAGCATGCCTCTGGAGGAATACCTTTCACAGGTAAGTATGTCATAATGTGCAAGTATGCGGTACATTCTAAAGCCGGCCATACACGGTTCGAATCTTGACCAGTTTCTGCTGAACCGGCTGAGATTCGAACCGTTAATGGGCAGGCTGAATGTACCAAGTTAATCGATTGATCAACTTGGGTACAACCAGCCTGCCGGATTCTCTTGCAATTATCACTAGTGGCTGCTATAGCTGCAAGCTATAATCACTGTCTTCTCCCAGCGGGGACGGCTTTCCCAGTGCTACTGTTACATTAAATAGTGCAGCACCAGCTGTATCAAGCTGTGAACATGTTTGCTTCTAGTGACACTAAACTCTGGTTTCAAAAAAATCTATCAAAGTATGTATTCCTATCTCATAAAAGTACCTTCTATTGCTCTCAGCCTCCTTTAAATCTCCAAATTAATTTTTTTTGTCTTGCTGCTGTGATCTGATTTCCTATTAGAGGGTGGCTACATTCAGTCTCCATGATCTCACTCTATGCAGGAATGTAGCCAACTTCTTGCTCGCTCCCGGGATAGACTAGGAAGAGAAGTGAGGGGGAAAAGGAGATGTTTGGGAGATCATCAAGAACATTCCAGGGAGGGAGGAAAATACAGCAGCAGATAGAGTAGCAGATAGAGTTGAGCGAACCCCTGGATGTTCGGGTTCGGCCGAACTTCCGAAAAAAAAAGGCCGGGTTCGGTACCGAACTTGACCCATTGTTGGTGTCAGTTGGCAGAATAGTGTCTCGTATCAGTGCGAGGAATGGTGCCACAAGGGCCGGATAAAGGCAAGCAAAAGGCTGCATCTGGCCCCCTGGCAGCAGTTTTGAGACCACTGCTCTATACAAATAAGACACACGTTTTACAACATCACTCTTTATTGCAAAATTATAATTTGGGAATGCATGTGAAGGCAATCCCAGATGCAAAATGACCTGAAAATCCATAGATGGTTTTTTATAGACTTTAACAGAACTTTATTACTTTATAATCCAATGTATATTGTATGAGGTGGATATATGTAGCACCCTCCTAGATATGTGCTAGGATTAGTGTAGAATAGTTTTTGGTTTCTCTGCTTAACAGAGGGACAGTTAGGTAAATTTAATTGCTATCTACTTAACAGAGAGCTATGATCCACTTGTGTAGCCTGCTCAGTGTGCTCTGGTGTTGCTCATGCTGTCTTGAGTTTCCCTATATCCAAGCAACTAGGGAAAGTCCTGGATAACAGGCAGAAACCATGCAGATAGAAGCATACATTTTTATACATCCCTGGGTGCTGTATCAATATTTACAGGCTGGGTGCCTGTATCAATATTATAGGAGCACACGGGCTTGGGGTCTTTCCTAGAAGAGGATTGTGCCAGCTAGGGGAGAGGATGTTGCTCCCCTAGCAGCTGGAGCCATGTGGCCTCAGGTGGGAGTACTGAGGGCCTGAAATTAGTGAGAGTGACCCTGGTTCTACAGAGAGCTGGCTGAGAGGGGCTGTCGATTCAAGATCTTGACTGGTATCACTGGTATACAGTGTTGCTTGGAAGTTGGAAAGAGGCTACCACCTGTCCCTGGGCATTCTGTTAGTACAGACAACCTAAAGCAGCAGTCCCCAACCTTTTTGACACCAGGGACAGGTTTTGTGGAAGAACAAGAGCCGGAGGTTGGTTGTTGCTTGGCGCAATCGGGAAGTGTTGTCTTAACAATTCAATCATCCCGACACCACGGTTTCAGGGTGATTAAAGCACATTATTTCTCTTATTGCATTAAAATACATACTTAAATAGTTCAACTCAACATAATGCAGAATCAGTGAGATCCCTGAGCTGCCACCAATGCAGATTGTCACTATTCTGGCACCAGAAGCAGCTTCCCACTATTGTGGCTTGCCACTAGATACAATTTGTTACTATCCTGCCACCAGATGCAGATTGTCCTTGTTACAGCCTGCCACCAGATGCAGCTTCCCACGTTGTGGCCTGCCACCAGATGCAGCTTATCACTATCCTGCCACCACATGCAGCTTCCCACTGTTGCGGCCTGCCACCAGATACAGCTTGTCATTATCCTGCCACCAGATACAGCTTGTCATTATCCTGCCACCAGATATAGCTTCCTATTGTGGCAGCCTGCCACCAAATACAGCTTGTCACTATCCTGTCACCAGATGCAGCTTCCTATTGTTGCAGCCTGCCACCAGATACAGCTTGTCACTATCCTGTCACCAGATGCATCTTCCTATTGTTGCAGCCTGCCACCAGATACAGCTTGTCACTATCCTGTCACCAGATACAGCTTCCTATTGTGGCAGCCTGCCACCAGATACAGCTTGTCACTATCCTGTCACCAGATGCAGATTGTCCTTGTTACAGCCTGCCACCAGATGCAGCTTCCCACGTTGTGGCCTGCCACCAGATGCAGCTTATCACTATCCTGCCACCACATGCAGCTTCCCACTGTTGCGGCCTGCCACCAGATACAGCTTGTCATTATCCTGCCACCAGATACAGCTTGTCATTATCCTGCCACCAGATATAGCTTCCTATTGTGGCAGCCTGCCACCAAATACAGCTTGTCACTATCCTGTCACCAGATGCAGCTTCCTATTGTTGCAGCCTGCCACCAGATACAGCTTGTCACTATCCTGTCACCAGATGCATGTTCCTATTGTTGCAGCCTGCCACCAGATACAGCTTGTCACTATCCTGTCACCAGATGCATCTTCCTATTGTTGCAGCCTGCCACCAGATACAGCTTGTCACTATTCTGTCACCAGATGCAGCTTCCTATTGTTGCAGCCTGTCGCCAGATACAGCTTGTCACTATCCTGCCACCAGATACAGCTTGTCTCTATCCTGCCACCAGATACAGATTGTCACTATACTGCCACCAGATACAGCTTGTCACTATCCTGCCACCAGATACAGCTTGTCACTATCCTGCCACCAGACACAGTTTGTCACTATCCTGCCACCAGATGCAGCTTGTCACTATCCTGCCACCAGATACAGCTTGCCATTATCTTGCCACCAGATGCAGCTCCCTATTGTTGCAGCCTGCCACCAGATACAGCTTGTCACTATCCTGTCACCAGATGCATCTTCCTATTGTTGCAGCCTGCCACCAGATACAGCTTGTCACTATCCTGTCACCAGATACAGCTTCCTATTGTGGCAGCCTGCCACCAGATACAGCTTGTCACTATCCTGTCACCAGATGCATCTTCCTATTGTTGCAGCCTGACACCAGATACAGCTTGTCACTATCCTGTCACCAGATGCATCTTCCTATTGTTGCAGCCTGCCACCAGATACAGCTTGTCACTATCCTGCCACCAGATGCAGCTTCCTATTGTTGCAGCCTGTCGCCAGATACAGCTTGTCACTATCCTGTCACCAGATGCAGCTTCCTATTGTTGCAGCCTGTTGCCAGATACAGCTTGTCACTATCCTGCCACCAGATACAGCTTGTCTCTATCCTGCCACCAGATACAGATTGTCACTATACTGCCACCAGATACAGCTTGTCACTATCCTGCCACCAGATACAGCGTGTCACTATCCTGCCACCAGACACAGTTTGTCACTATCCTGCCACCAGATACAGCTTGCCATTATCTTGCCACCAGATGCAGCTTCCTATTGTTGCAGCCTGCCGACAGATACTACTTGTCACTATCCTGTCACCAGATGCAGCTTCCTATTGTTGCAGCCTGCCGCCAGATACAGCTTGTCACTATCCTGTCACCAGATACAGCTTCCTATTGTTGCAGCCTGCCACCAGATACAGCTTGTCACTATCCTGCCACCAGATATAGCTTGTCACTACCTTGCCACCAGATACAGCTTGACACTATCCTACCACCAGATACAGCTTGTCATTATCCTGCCACCAGATGCAGCTTGTCACTATCCTGCCACCAGATATAGCTTGCCACTATCTTGCCACCAGATGCAGCTTGTCACTATACTGCCAGCAGACACAGCTTATCACTACGAGCAGGGCCCTCCTATTCCTTCTGTATTGAACTGTATTGTGATTGTACTGTGTCCCTTCTTTATTGTAAAGCGCTGTGCAAACTATTGGCGCTATATAAATCCTGTATAATAATAATAGTATAATAATCACTATCCTGCCACTAGATATAGCTTGTCACTATCCTACCACCAGCTGCAGATTGTCACTATCCTGCCTCTCGATACAGCTTGTCATTACCCTGCCACCAGATGCAGCTTATCACTATCCTGCCACCAGATACAGCTTGTCACTATCCTGCCACCAGATGCAGCTTGTCACTATCCTGACACCAGATACAGCTTGTCATTATCCTGCCACCAGATGCAGCTTCCTATTGTGGCAGCCTGCCACCAGATACAGCTTGTCACTATCCTGTCACCAGATGCAACTTCCTATTGTTGCAACCTGCCACCAGACACAGCTTGTCATTATCCTGCCACCAGATGCAGCTTGTCACTATCCTGCCACCAGATACAGCTTGTCATTATTCTGCCACCAGATGCAGCTTGTCACTATCCTGCCACCAGATACAGCTTGTCATTATTCTGCCACCAGATATAGCTTGTCACTATCTTGCCACCAGATGCAGCTTGTCACTATCCTGCCAGCAGACACAGCTTGTCACTATCCTGCCACCAGATATAGCTTGTCACTATCCTATCACCAGATGCAGATTGTCACTATCCTGCCTCTAGATACAGCTTGTCATTACCCTGCCACCAGATGCAGCTTATCACTATCCTGCCACCAGATAAAGCTTGTCACTATCCTGTCACCAGATACAGCTTGTCATTATCCTGCCACCAGATGCAGCTTGTCACTATCCTGCCACCAGATATAGCTTGTCACTATCCTACCACCAGATGCAGATTGTCACTATCCTGCCTCTAGATACAGCTTGTCATTACCCTGCCACCAGATGCAGCTTATCACTATCCTGCCACCAGATATAGCTTGTCACTATCCTGCCACCAGATATAGCTTGTCACTATCCTGTCACCAGATATAGTTTGTCACTATTCCGCCACCAAACACAGCTTGTCACTATCCTGCCTCTAGATACAGCTTGTCATTACCCTGCCACCAGATGCAGCTTATCACTATCCTGCCACCAGATATAGCTTATCACTATCCTGCCACCAGATATAGCTTGTCACTATCCTGTCACCAGATATAGTTTGTCACTATTCTGCCACCAAACACAGCTTGTCACTATCCTGCCGACAGATACAGCTTGTCACTATCCTGCCACCAGATGCAGCTTGTCACTATCCTGCCACCAGATGCAGCTTCCCACTGCTGTGGTCTGCCATCAGATGCAGATTATCACTATCCTGCCACCAGATTCACCTTCCACTGTTGTAGCCTGTCACCAGATGCATCTTCCCACTGTAGCCTGCCACCATAAAAAACAGATGCACCTTGTCACTTTGAGAATTGAAGGAAAATGTGTAAGTTATTGTTTTCTGCAATGAAACAATTTACAAGCACTCTCTTAATGGAGCCTCTCCTTAGCGCTATGGCATCCGACTTGAATGGGTACGGGTAAACCTGCACATGTGCAGTTGCAGGACTGGGTTCCATCCTGTGTGAGTGAGAACAGCATTGATGCGGGGCAGGCGGTGAGAGATGATGTCATCTCTTGGCTAGGCCGCTGCTCCTCTTTTAGTGTAGCCTCCATGGCCCGGCTACAAACAGGGCAGGGACTGGCACCAGTCTGTGGCCCGGGGGTTGGGGACTCCTGATCTAAAGGATATATAGATTTGTGCTTTTAACCCCTTCTGGTGTGCTATATAGTCAACTGAGGGTCTGAACAAGGGAACACTAGGTAATGTTCTGAAGAGCTTGTCCAACTGTTTGCTACTGCATAGGACTTTACTCAGTTCTCAGCGGTGGCTGGGGAAATTTTAGGATGGGGGGGCGCCAGACCACGCCCTTCCTTTGTGGTCCCTCCCACTTCTCATAAGCCACACCCCTTATAGTTTCCACCACTTGTGTCAGGAGTATACCGCCCAGCATCACCAGATAGGGTATACAGCATCACAGATAGGGTATACAGAGTCACCAGATAGGGGTATACAGAGTCACCAGATATGAGTATACAGAGCCCCAGATAACAGTATACAGAGTGACCAGATCGGAGTATACAGAGCCCTAGATAGCAGTATACAGAGTCACCATATCGCAGTATACAGAGTCACCATTTAGCAGTATACAGAGCCCCAGATAGCAGTATACAGAGTCACCATATTGCAGTATACAGAGCCCCAGATAGGCGTATACAGAGTCGCCATATAGCAGTATACAGAGTCGCCATATAGCAGTATACAGTGTCACCATATAGCAGTATACAGAGTCACCATATCACAATATACAGAGCCCCAGATAGCAGTATACAGAGTCACCAGATAGGAGTATACAGAGTCACCATATAGCAGTATACAGAGTCACCATATCGCAGTATACAGAGCCCCAGATAGCCGAATACAGAGTCGCCATATAGCAGTATACAGAGTCACCATATAGCAGTATACAGAGTCACCATATCACAGTATATAGAGCCCCAGATAGCAGTATACAGAGTCACCATATAGCAGTATACAGAGTCACCATATAGCTGTATACAGAGTCACCATATCGCAGTATACAGAGTCCCAGATAGCAGTATACAGAGTCACAATATAGCAGTATACAGAGCCCCAGATAGCAGTACACAGAGTCACCATTTTGCAGTATACAGAGCCCCAGATAGCAGTATACAGAGTCACCGTATAGCAGTATACAGAGCCCCAGATAGCAGTATACAAAGCCATTATATTGCAGTATACAGAGTCACCATATAGCGGTATACAGAGTCACCATATAGCAGTATAAAGGGTCACTATATAGCAGTATACAGAGTCACGATATTACAGTATACAGAGCCCCAGATAGCAGTATACAGAGTCACCATATAGCAGTATACAGAGCCCCAGATAGCAGTATACAGAGTCACCATATCACAGTATACAGAGTCACCATATAGCAGTATACAGAGTCACCATATAGCAGTATACAGAGCCCCAGATAGCAGTATACAGAGTCACCATATCGCAGTATACAGA
>BLSH010243747.1:394796-408277 GCA_018402905.1 Glandirana rugosa
TTTTTTTTTTTTTTTTTTTTTTTGCTGCATTCTTCTTAACCACTTGCCTACTGGGCACTTTTACCCCCTTCCTGCCAGGCCAATTTTCAGCTTTCAGCGCTGTTGCACTTTGATTGAAAATTATGAGGTCATGCAACACTGTACCTACATTTTTTTTTCACTCAAATATAGCTTTCTTTTAGTAGTATTTAATCACCACTGGCTTTTTATTTTTTTGCAAAAAAAGGTTTTGCTAAATTTTGAATAAAAAAAACAAAAACTTTTTTATAGTTTGTCATAAAATTTTGCTAACAGGTAATTTTTCTCTTTCACTGATGTGCACTAATGAGGCTGCACTGATCGCTACTGATGGGCTGCACTGATGGGCATTGACGAGGTGCCATTGATAAGGAGGCACTGATGAGCACTGATGGGCAATGATAGGTGGCACTGATAGGCGGCACTGGTGGGCACTGATAGGCGGCACAGATACGTGGCACTGATGAGGAGGCACTGATGGGCACTGATTGGCAGCACTGGTGGGCACTGATTGGCAACACTGATGGGCACGGATTGGCAGCACTAGTTGGCACTGCACTGCTAATCAGGACACATCAGTGTACATGTCCCTTTTACACAAGCCAGTTATCGGCTCTCTTCTCCTCTGTCTGATTGGACACAGCTGATCACGTGGTAAAGAGCCACTGATTGTCTCTTTACCTCAATCTGTGATCAGCAGTGTTTCGAGAATACTTTGATTGCAAAGTGCCCCATCTGCACCCTGCAGCGGGCATATGGCAGCTGTGATCACAGGAAGCTGTCATATGACGGCGTCCCAGAAATGGACAAGCACACTGTAGCCATCATTTGGCTATAGCGCAGTTGGCAAGTAGTTAAAAAATATCAGTGCAGATTTGTGCCTTGAGCCTAAAGCAGTATATCTGCAGTTTTAGATCTATGGTACTGTGCCTCCACTAATCTCACAGGATCAGAGTGAGATTTTGTGATGTCACTCACTACTGTACTGCACTGTTCTCCTTGCTGGAATGGAAGCCCTGTTTGAAAAAGGCTGATTTAGTGGCCTGTATACACCGTGAAAATAACATTGCTCTAGAGATTTTCGGGTAAAGGAGATAGCAAAACTCCAATGTGTCAGCGCTAGACTTTGCCATGTAACACAATGTGAAAGCACTGTGGTCACACAGGGCTACAAAGTGGTACTATAGGATCTGTTGGGCTCACTTAACCTTAGTTGCCACTTACAGCCTCTGAACCCGCTGGATCCTACTAAACCTGGGAATCACAGGAGCGATGCAATTCCTTATAAAGCAGTGCCTGGGACTAGAGGTTAAGAAAACTGTCCCCTCCACCCCCATTAATTACAGGAGCTGTGCTAACAAATGTGTTTTCTTAAATCCACTGAAAATAAAGGATTACAGTGGCGGAAAGATTAATTTCACACAGATTTTGAACAGGACTTTTCAGATTTTCATAAATAAGCCACTTAAAATGTTAAAAGTCATTCTGATGACGATACATGAAATGAATGTAAATATATGTAAAATACATGTTTTTTTGCAATAGTGTACATGTTGGTGCACTCAGCAGACTGGGCTGGCAAATGAATGGGCTGTCAAAATGCACCACTGAGGAACTGGTGTGAACCAGCTCTAAAAAGCAGGCATCAAGTTTTATGAAAGCACATGAGAAACCAAGGGGTCTTTTTTATTAAAAAAAAGTTGCTTTGCAAATGTCACACTTGTATAAGTTGAACAAATACTACGTGTAATGTGTGTAATAGTGTTTTTGTTGCCTTTTGCAGGGTGAATGTAAAACTCCTTAACATTCGACCCTAAGAGAAAAATAGTCCTAAGAACATTCGACCATGAGCATTACCATTCACCACTTTGAAATATAGCATAACACTATAGGCTATGAAGAAAATTTGACTGGAGAATAAATAATATGAGGGGGACATCGGAAATGTGTACAGTCTATGAAGACTCCTGTGCAATCATCCGAATGAATGGGTATTTGGCCGAGCAAACCTCCAGCTGCGGTGTGAAGAGAAACATTTAGCAGTGGTATTATTACCTTCTAATCTTAACAACCAGTGACTCATTCTCACCTGGAACATTCTGTTTAGCTGGGGATTTCCAGAGATAATGTAAAAAAATTTGTACCAGGCCTCTTAAGTTCCATATGGATTAAAAAAGCATATAAAAAAATCCCAGCCAAATATCATCTCCTGGTCCCCTCCAAGTCAAAATAAGCAAAATGGTGGGGTATTTGGGTTACATTATTGACCATATATGGAGATAATCATATTTGGTCAATTACTATAGGGGTTATACACACTATGAGACTATTGGACAAATGACCATCCGTTTTTTTTTTGTTGCATGCTAGTCTCATATCGAAAACCAATAGGTTATTAAAGTTACAAAAATTCTCGCACGACAGAATACAACTTCATTTCCGAGTGTGCGTGGTCTTGGATTTCCAATCTTTTTCTGATGAATACTGTACTGATTAAATGAAAATTGCTAGTTATGGTATCGTACAAGAACATTTTCTGTTTGTCCCTTGTCACATGAACTGTCCTGATCGGCTCTCAAAAGCTGTGTACTAATGATCAGATTACACTACGATCACTTTGAAATCTGTATTTTTCATCTGATTTTCTCATTGTGTATACTAGGCATTATTTTTAAAGGGGGCTTTCAGATTCCCCTCAACCACACACCCCAACAAACACCGGACTAGAGTTGTGGAGAAGAGGCCCTTGTTCTCATCACCATAGGGATAAGGTGCTTTGCCAGGGGTCCCCAATATTCAGGGTATGTGGCTCAGGGAGGGAGAGTGACCGCTCATTCCTGACCATGTGCTTACCCATACTGGGTCAGTCAGATAGATAGTCAGATAAGGCTCTGATATAGATTTTGGGGGTGACCCCTTGCATTATTTTTTGCTTTCTTTTGTTGCTGCCCATTCTGCTTCTCTGCCACTGTACCCCAGCCATACAATTCCAAATTTTACCATCTAAAATTGTAAACAATCCATATTTTCATAATCTAGAACAGGGTTTCTCAATCAGGGTTCCTCCAGAGGTTGCTAGGGGTTCCTTGAGCAATGGTCAATTTCTACCTCTCAGATAAATACCCTATGATACCATTGATCTTTTTAGCTATCTGTAAGGGGGTAATTCTTCCCAATGACCACAAGTGTAAGGAGCATTCTTCCCACTGACCATCACACTAATGTATCATGAGTTGTAGATTTTTAGCAGGGATCGGAGAATTATTTCAAGGGTTCCTCGGCGTTGAAAAGGTTGAGAAAGGCTGACCTAGAATATGACACAAGGAGCTGCTTTATTAAAGGCAAATAGACTGTTCATGTTGCAAGGGAAGTTGCACTTCACAAAGGACTTTTCCCCAGAGCTTAGTGAACGTGGTGAAATTTAAGTATTCCCAATTACATAGAAGGAAAATTACAAAAACAGCATTCTTGATTATGTAGCACCCTGGTCCTAATCAGGGTTGCTATCAAATTCAGTTATGCTAGGTGGTAACCAGCCTGGCCAATTGATAGGGGATCTCCTGATTGTTGCCCTATGCCTGGGTTGGTGCATCCCTCTCTTCTGTCATTGGGTGGCACTGCTGCTCTTGACACTAGGATGACAAGATCCCATTGTATCCAGGTTAGGAGTGGATATGTTGTCCCAGCCAATCAGTTGGGGTTTCTTTGGCCCCAGGGCTGCTGGGAGAGCCTATTTACTTGGGAGGGGGCAGGTGATCAGGGTTCTGTGCCACCTGGACGGCTGTCTAGGTGGATGTGTGTTGAAAAGCTCTCGGCTGCTAGACCAGAAGCCTGAGGCCAATCTGGGAGTACCTGGCTGCGAGGCAGTCCAAGGCCTATCCAGGTTGGAAGCAAGCAGTGCGGGGTTGGAGCTTCAGGCCTGGGGCCCAACCAAGTTTCAGGGATTCTGTCAGATGTTGTTGTCCTAGGTGAAGGAAGGCAGTGGCCAGCAGAGACGACCACACCTGTCGCCAGAAGCAAGTGAGAACCAGAGATCAGAGCTAAAGGGGACACAGTCGCCAGTAAAGGGACAATTACTCCTGTTATCAGAGGCCAAGTAGTTGAAGTCTGAAGGTAAAGAAGTTTGGGAAAGCTTCAGCAGAGTCAAGCCAGGGACCCAGCGGGATAGTGTGGGTGACGCTTGCAGAGGATTCAGCAGGTTAGCTGAAGAGCCAAGTCAGGGACCCAGCGGGACAGCATGGGAGACACTTGGAAGTGGCTTCCAAGTGTCTCCCATGCTGTCCCGCGGGTTAGTTGTGGAGGGAGCTCAAGGGATCCAGCGGCGGTTAGGATCTGAAGAGTCTAGTGAGAGACTGGGAGCTCAGTGAAAGGATCTACAACACTATACTGTGCGTTGTGATCTGCATTGAAGTTGCAAGTTCAGTTACCATAGGAGACAGCGGTCTACAAATAGTTTGCTGCAATTCAGCTTAAAGGCCCTTAAACTGTTTAGCTGTCCCCCTTTTCCTATTTTAGTCGCGGAGTCTGCCATGTGTGTTTGCACCTGCCTAAGGGTGTTTTGGCCCTGGCCCTCTCTCCCCCAGTTCGTTAAAAGACAATAAATCTCTTTTTGTATTCTCAAAGTGTCTGGCGCCCAACTTATTCTAACTGCACTGGACCCACTATGTCTAGTGACCCACACGGTGAAGAGGGATGACAGCTCTCCCTGACTCTGAGGCCTCATGCACATAGGACATTAAAAAAATGTTCTAAAAATGTCAGTAGCTTTGCAGTGAGTTTTTCAGCTATTTTCAGCGTATTGCACTAATGTTTTTGAGCAGTAGCGTTTTTTTTTTCAATGGACCAAAAACGTTGGTGAGCCACATTTCTGAGCGTTTGAGCGTTTTTACAGCTGAAAAAACATCTCACAGAACTCCCTAGTCGGGGTTTTTTTACAGCTCAAAAATGCCCCAGCTAAAAACAGTTGATAACAGCCTATGTGTGCCTGAACACATAGGATAACATTATGGGGAGTTCATTGACTGTAGGAAAACACGTCTGTAGTTAAAAACAGCAGCTGTAAAAATGTTGAAAAACATCCTATGTGCAAGAGGCTTGAAGGTCACCACTGGGCCTGCAGAGGTCAGTGCCATGGCTACACTTATACATGATTGGATGATGGAAGTCAGCAGAACTTCACTTCATTGCTTGCAAGTTAACTGCCTTTTTGCCTTTAGTAAATCAACTCCAAAGTGTACAGGTAAAGCCTCGTACACACTACTATTTTTTTTTTTTTTTCGTTCAACCCAACGAGTTGATCAAAAAAAATCTGACAGCTCGGGTTGGAGCCACTGTACTAACAATCTAATGTTAGTACAGCAATCTGCCCCCTTGCCAGAACACTCCGGTCAGTGGGCTCAGCCATTGGCTGAGTGCGCTGAGTGGGAACCCGTCGACAGACCTTTTTTGGTCATAAACCTTTGATAGAAGCCTGCCTGGCTGCCATACACATGATGCTGCCTGACATTCGGCCAGTGTGTACAAGGCTTAAGGATCTACATCCTGGAGGGCCAACACATCTTTACTGGCATAACTAAGCCTGTAGATAATTTTATCCAATCAATGCATTACCTGGATTTTGTGTAAGTAATTAAAGGATTATTTAAATGTGTCCACTTCTAGAAGTAGAATTCCTGACCTCCCCTGTAAATAAAACATAATGTGAATTTTTAGTATTTGTTTGTAAATCACCAATTTATTCTACAGCGTTGTACAAGAAATGATTGGAAATTCAGTCCCTACAATACAGATGGTTAAAAAGGACATTATAGATGAGTGAACAGACCAGAAATCAAGGTAAATCTAACCCCAGAAAGGGTGAATCAACATGCATTTCTCCTAAACAGTCAGAGAATCAAAATGTGCTACAAAGGATTTGCAATTAGCATGCCAGTGTAATCATCACCAATGTCCCGATATATTATAAGATTGTTGCCTGATCTGGCATGTAGGCAGGTTGCCTATGGTTTTAATGCTAGTTAGACTAGCATGGCGTCCCGGGTAGGGGAAGAAGGGTTAACTGTTATGTTCCACTGTTAACATTTCACTGGCTTTTGGGATGCAGCCTCCTATCCTGTGATTTATAAAAAGCAGAGGTTTGGATCTCAAGGGTTGGGTCGGGTCAGGGACAAGAGATCGGGACTGTGCTGAGACTTGCAGTTCTTCTATGGAGCACCAGTTTTTGGAATTCACCCAAGCTTGAACTGAAGCCACACATTTAGTAAAAGTTACAAACTGCAATAAGCCTGTTCTGAAGTTATTCAAGGGATGTATATGGGGTCCTGGCACACACACAAGGGTCTGCGTCTTCAACAGTCTGTGACATCACACTAAAAGCTCTGGTCACATTTCAGCAACAAAGGTGCAACTAGTTGTTGCTGTGGTACCTGGTAGAGTGACAGGTTCTCTGATAGCGAGGGGTCCTGTGTTAAAGCTCCCTTCCTAGCTGTCTGTCTCTGTCAGTCCCCAGGAAAGGACTAGCGTAACAGAGTCACGGCCTGGTTAATTGATATGGAACACGAAGGATTCAGTGAGCACACATGAGATCATCGCTATGTGCTCAGTGGGACCCCATTCTGCTACTGGGAGCGAGGTGGCAGAGTAGGCTGACTGGTGGAGTTGGCATAGGCTCTGCATATCCCTCCTAATGAAAAACATACACCTGTACAAGTGTGTAGTATATGGGACCATGTCCTCGGAAGGGTTTCCCCATAACACTGCACACAAGTGGCTTGTCTTTTAGTGGGAGGACTGACTTAATGTTTATTTCTTCACATGACCACAGCCCTTGTCGGGTCCCGGCACTGATTAGTATGCCCTTGGTGCAAGGTGTAATGTTATTACACATGACCCTTCTGGTTGCCTGTCATAGCCCAGAAGAACCCACCTTGGGGTTGTCCTCCTGTGCCTTTCACTTGGCACCCAATGAGTTATTGGGGAACACATGGAGGAGAGGTCACCTGTTCATCACAAGATGCACACCATATCCTTTCAGGCAGATTCAAGCAATGATTTTTATGGTGTGGCAAACACCCCTAAAAACAATCAACCAAGTTTGATTTTTGTTTTCTGAGCAAATGTTCTGGTTTACCTCCTGAGATTATACTAGCATCAGGGGCATCTGTGTGCCCTTTTCCAATATGCATGTTCTGACAAATGTGCATTGTGCTTGTTTTGTAAAGTAGAACTATGGGCAAAACTTTTTTTTTTTCATATTGGATTTAACAAGGGATGGTTATAACCGCTGTCAGATTTTTGTTTGTCATCTGTGTCCCATTGCAGAGATTTCCTTTCAGTTCCTGTCCCATAGCCAATTAGGAAGTGAGAAGATATCCCTGCAAATGAAAGGAATTCCTTGGGGACCCCCATGTAACCAGAAATAGTGTCCCCATTGGAAGATTTCCCCTCTATTACTTTTCTGGGGACAACCCCAAAAATGTAGGATTTTCTTTTACTTTCACTTTCAATTATAATGATAAACAGGACAAATAGAGAGGGGCAGAGACAGCAATCAAAACTGACAGGGGTTCTAATTCCTCTGCACTCTATCCAAAACTTTAAAAAAATCCTTTAGTTATACTTTAATTTTAAAGCGGAGTTCCAGCCAAAAGTGGAGCTTCGCTGGTTGAATTCCTCCCCCCCTAAGGTGTCACATTTGGCACCTTTCGGGGGGGGGGGAGGGGGAAGAGGACGCCTGTCTTTAGACAGGTGTCCTTTTCCACACATCCGGGAGCTCTGGCTGCCCGCCGCGGCCACTGATGTCAGCAGTCCGGCTCCCTCCTCCCTGCTCGCTCTGCTACTGGCCACCTGGCCAATAGCAGAGCGCGGCGGAGCCTCGCGCAAGCACAATAAGGTGCCCGGCGTGAAGCTGTACTGCTACACGTCCAGGTTCCCTTACCCGCAATGGAGGCAGCTGCACCCGACCCCCGATCCGAAGATCGGCAGCGCGTGCAGACATCGCTGGACTCCAGGACAGGTAAGTGTCCTATTATTAAAAGTCAGCAGCTACTGTATGACTTTTCATTTTTTTTTCCCTGGCGGACCTCCGCTTTAAGTAAACCAACTGAAACAAAGACTGCTCACCTTTAAAAAAAGTGTGGTTGTTATAATCCCTCCTTGGGTCAGATGCTGACCAATTCATACATACAACACTCAACTTTTGACAGTTACACATCGTTATAAACAGTAGAAACACAGATGTATATGATAAGGTATATAATAACCACTAAACTACATTAACCCAATGCTCTGTCACTTCTGTTTTCTGCTGGAAGCAGAATTAGGATAAAACACAGACTCTTTAATCCATCCATTAACTCTTTATGTTTCATTCATGAGTAGTGTGCATACAGAATGCAAGTATGACACCATATATAAAAAGAAAAAAAAACTTCAAAAGAGCTATTCATGCTTTAAAAGTCTTAGGATTTGAACCTGCCTTGTCAAAGCAGGCTTCTTCCATCAACAAGACATGCTAATTACTGTAACCGCACCTTGAAATATTTTCTATAAATAGTGTCACATTTTCCCCAGAAAGGATCTCTTGATACCACAATGAAAGTGATGTAATCCTCAGCGGCAGATATTTCGTATTTACATGCCTTGACAGATGAACGGATAACTCCTCCTCCTCCTGCCTGGGAGGTATTGGAAAATCAAGCGATTTCCAGTGCCCACTCATGCTTAGCCAAGAGGAAAGATTGAGAGTGAGAGAAGCTGACATTTTTCAGTACTTGCCTCCTTTGTGTGGTCTAGGAAAACACAGACCACTGTCTTGACAACAAATGTTGCGAATGGAAAATTTAGGAAATGGTTTGTGGTACGTATTGCCGTATATTTGGCTTTAGTGCCATAGCAAAACTACAGAATAAAAGTAACACAACTTACATATGACCGTGATCAAAATGACACATTTCAGAAATTCAGCCTGTCTTTAAGAAATTGCGCTCTGGCTGTACTAAGTGACAACATAATTAAAATACATGCTATAGTAATATTTCAATAATGAGTGGATGCTAACTGTTGGAATTACTTGCTGGCTATGTACATTTGTCCTGCACACCAGCAGCAAGGTCTCCCCACTGGACTACCTGGCTGTTTCCATTACAGGATCAGGCAATCCAAAACCAGTGTTTCAGTGTTTGGTACGTACTGAAGTGTTCATCTTTCATGAACTCCACCATTAAGATCTCTAAGTTTCGATATCTGCACACCTATCAGAGCTATGATGAGGGGGTCCCAATATCCAGACGGAGTGGGGAGAGTTGGAGGGAAAACATAAAATGCCAAAGTAGACGGAGAATCAGTGGAAGTTCTCATCAATAGAGTATGCAGGATTAATAAGACGGAAGTGGGTAATTGTGGAAGTAAACTCCCATCTCTGACTTTTACCTATAGGTAATCCCATAATAAGGCTTACCTATATCAGTGGATCTCAATCGCAGTCCTCAAGTACCCCCAACAGGCCATGTTTTCAGGTTTTCCTTTATCTTGAACAGGTGCTTTAACCACTTCAATACTGGGCACTTAAACCCCCTTCCCGGACCAATTTTCAGCTTTCAGCGCTGTTGCAGTTTGAATGCGCGGTCATGCGACACTGTACCCAAATTAAATTTTTATCATTTTTTTCACACAAAATAGAGCTTTCTTTTGATGGTATTTAATCACCACTGGGTTTTTTATATTTTGCGCTATAAATTAAAAAAAACTGAAAATTTTTAAAAACAATGCATTTTTATTCATTTCTGTTATAAAATTTTGCAAATAAGTAATTTTTCTTCATAAATTTTGACCAAAAATGATACTGCTACATTTCTTTGGTAAAAATAACCCAAATCGGAGTTTATTTGGTGGTGGCGGACAGACAGATGTTTTGGGGACTGTGACAGATGTGACGGGGACATACAGATGTTTTGGGGACTGTGACAGATGTGACGGGGACAGACAGATGTTTGGGGACTGTGACAGATGTGACGGGGACATACAGATGTTTTGGGGACTGTGACAGATGTTTTGTGTATGGTGACAAATGTGATGGGGGACTGTTTTATGGGGACACTTATGTGTATGGGGACAGGGGTATCAGTGTGCTTGGTGCACTGTTTGGGGGGCGATCTGTGAGCGCTTTCTGCATGAAATCCTCATCATGCAGAGAGCTGTCACATAGCTGCAGATTCCCCCCTCCCCCCCCCTGCACTGAGCTCTCACTGAGCTCGGTGGGGGGAGAACTGTCACAGAGACGTTCGTCTCTGTTTACAATGTGACGGCTGTGATTGGACACAGCCGTCACATGATCGGGAGGGCCAATCACAACGCCCATATCCTGATCTCTGCTCGGCTGGATCCTGTGATCATAATGATCACAGGATCCAACCGCAGTGCGTCGCGTGGCCGCGCTGCGAGTACCCGTTCTGCAGGACGTATATGCACGTCCTGTCAGAACGGGGAAGCTCCCACCCGGCCGTATATATACAGTGGCCGGGTGGGAGGTGGTTAAATCAATTGCTTGGTATTTTGGACAGCTATTTTATCTAAGAGAAATTCCCAAAACATGGCTTGTTGGGTGTACTTGAGGACCGAGGTTGAGAACCACTGACCTATAGGTACTGTAAATATCTCCTAAACATGCGCTATTTAGGAGATACTTAATGTACATGCAGCCAATGACGTCACCGGTGTATGCGCTCTGAAGGAACGGCCACCGGGCCGTTCCTTCAGAGTCCTGTGCCGTAAATGGTGGCTCCTGCGTGCATGCATGGGAGTGATGTAATCAGGCCTCCAGCCAGTCACACAGCCAGACTCCGTGAACCCGGAAGGGGTGGAGGCGGGAGCACCTGTAGCAGCGGTGACAGCGTGGCACTGGAAGGCTTCATTTTCAGGTAAGTTTAACATAATGTGCCTTTAAGGGCCATTTTTAAAGTGTGATTGCAAGATTAATTTTTCCACATACATACATGTTATATAAATACTGTAAATGAATAAAAATAAATAATATTAAAATGATTACCTTTGAAGCATGGTGTTTCAGGTGTCCAATATATATTTTAAACCGTAAAGCCTAGTACACACGATCAGAAAGATATTGCTTTTGAAGCGATCCTATGACAATGTGATCGTTAGTACACAGCTTTCGAGAGCCGTTCACAACAGTTATTCCAAAATTATTTGAAGAGACAAACACAATTTTTTTTCTTGTATGATACCAGATCGTACAATGTTCTTTTAATCAGAACAATTTTCATCCTAAAATCCTAAAATACATTACAAAAAAAACAGACGATTATTAATCTGATAATTTCATCTTATGTACCAGGCTTAAAGCAGGGTATACACACAGAGGTTTTTTTCCAGCAGGTCACACAGAAATAAACCTGCATCTACACAGCGATGTGGATGCAGAGATCTTCCTTGCTGCGCTATCGTATTCTGACAGTGGGGACTCCCCCCATCAAAATAAACAGATCAGAGCTGCAGACTTTGCTGCAGCGACTGATCAAATGCTGATTTTCCAGCAGAACCGTTCAACAGAAACCGGTCTAATAACTAGTTTTTGTTGAACAGACGGAGTATACACATACCGAAATTCGGCCAGTTACTGCTGAACCAACTGAATTTTGATATGTGTATACCCTGCTTTAGCTTGGTTGGAAGCAAGTTCTAGCCGTAAACTCCTCTTATCTATGCCATCACTGCAGAAAACCTCAACCGATTAGCCCCCAAAGATAAAGGAGATGATTGGACTGTCATGGTACCAGCTTGTACAGTATAGACTTGAAAAGGTATATAAAATTCCAAAAACATTTTTTTTTCCCAAAAATTTTTTTTTCATTCCAATCTGGAGGAGGTACCTGGACCATTCTATATATTACTAGAGGCACCATAGGTTTACTGCAGAAAACCTGTTATTTAGTATAATTCTTGCTGGAATGGTGACGGCTTACCATTACATAGCAAAGTGCCAACATTCCTTTGCTCAGGAATACTTTCAGACTACAGAATCTATGGTAGCTACTGTACTTATCTATTAAAGGTCATCCTCCTACACCAAGGGCTAGCAATGTTTCTAGCCAAAAAGCAAAATTCTGACAGCTTATCTTGACTAGAATTCAAACCACAAGTGTCCAATTAATATGTAACATGCCAAACTAAAGAACAATCTAAACAAAAATCCCAGCTGGATAAAGGTCATAGCCCTAAGCTCTATAGTCATCCTCTTCCTTCAATCATGGTGTTTTGGATATCAGAAAAGATGAAACACAATCTGACGTTAATTCCCATCATTTCCTTTTTATCAAATACCTCCATCGTGATTATTTACAGCCTACTTCTTGTTTTCAACACATAATGACACAAACAGGCCATCCTTTGTTATGTATATTAGGATGCTAACAAAGAGATAATCATTGACCTTCTGAGAGCTTTTTCATTTAAGAGTACCAACTATAAAGTCTCTTTTGACAACATCATGGGCTAGCTCTTCTCTTGATGGTGTGTCTGCATGGTGTATGTCAAAAGATGGAGATATTTAATAAGTTATTCTTTTAACAAATAAACTGCATATACTATGAAAAAAGACGCATGGAATTGGGGAAGTTATAATTTAGAGTTGTCGAAGGCTACAGGAGAAGAAGGAACTTAAAATTACTAGAAAAGTGCAGGACAGAAGCCCAAAGCAATATGTATTAACGCGTAGATTTGAATTCTGTGGTGACTTTTTGGATATTTAAGATGCTCTAGATCAGTCTTCTGTGATTGCTGAAAGCACATGTATATAGAACAGCCAGAAGGATTAATGATCAGTTAATAGCAGACAACTTGTGCTCATAAAGCAGCATGGCTTTGCTAGAGGAGATCTTTTCAGACAAAAGAAAAAGCTTGGTGATGCTATTTTCAGATGATTGCAAACTACTGTATACAAATTTGGGGTGCATTGCTAGAGATATCATCAGCAAGAGGAAATAGGTCTTGAGTAGTGTTGAGCGAACCCGGACTGTAACGTTCGGGTCCGTACCGAACTTTCGGGTGTCCGTGGCACGGACCCGGACATTTCAAAAATCGTTCGGGTTCGGTCCGGGGTTCTGCTTTTTTACTCCACGTGTTGAGAAGCTGCAGGGCAGCCAATCAACAAGCGTTTCACTGGTTTGCCCTTAGAAGCCATCACAGCCATGCCTACTAATGGCATGGCTGTAATTGGCCAGTGCATCATGTGACCCAGCCTCTTTATAAGCTGGAGTCACAGTGCTGCAGTCACATGCTCCTTGGGTTAGTGTAGGGAAAGGAAGCTGAAAGCTTGAGGGACAGATTTGAGACATTTTAAGACCTGATCCTGCATCCTGAGATAGATTACTTTACTACTGCTGTCTGTGCTGTTGCTCTGAGGACAGATAGCAGAAATTAGAGATTTCACATACCGCTGCTTTGAGTTG